>JAHWFP010011738.1:0-19006 GCA_023313725.1 Lithobius niger | reverse complement strand
TTGGTCTTAGCTCTGTTCCCAGTCTCTCTTAGGACAAGAAAAAAAAACCCGACATTAACAAGCAATACTTCACAATTCGCAGACAAAAACAAGAGGCACTAACACTGCATTAGTGATTCGACGTGTCGAATGGAAGAATAAAAAAAATCTGTAATTGACGTATGAAGTTGGAACGGCAGACATACCAACAGGACATTATTACAAAATCTGAATGCATGGTGTACTGAAGAATATCTACTATATTGCACGTTATATTAAAAAACATTGTCTCGTAACTTATGATACTACGATACGGCAAATGAGCCAGAATCTTGTGTGCGACGATGCAATCACTGACCAGATAAGTTTTCATCAGACGCTGATATTGGTATTCTTATAAAAATACAAACTGAAAGTTTCGTTGTTGTACAGTTTCCCGTACCCGTTGTTCTTGTTCATCAGACTTTTACATTTTTTAAAATCTTCGAACACCATATTTCATAAATTCAGCAGGTAATTTGGTGGGGGGGGGGGGAAGTAGGAGAAATCACATTGCGCTGAGGGTATGTCAGGTTGACTACTTTAAATTTATTTACACTTTTTAGGTGTATTAACAAAAGTTAAAATATTCACACGAAAATTGTGACAAAGTCGACATTGAATATAACACTGCAATTTCATGTGGCCAATTTTTGTTAGGCTACTCAATACAAAGTACTTGTTTTACTAGCGTTTTATAATTATCTTTATTATTATTATGATTTGTAATTTTAAATCTGTGGTTAAAACTAATGTCGAACCAGTAAAACTTAAGTGAGTCTTCATGTTACGGATTTTTTAAAAATCTGAAAGTCAGAGGCCATTAGGAATATCCTGCCCTTCCCTCCCTCAGGCTAGTCCGCCACTGTGAAAACAGGACATCATTCGCTTTTCTCACTCGTTCAATAGGAAACAACATCACAAATACGCGTAATAAAATACTGTAATATATCGCACCCGAAAAGCAGCGAGGATGGCACAGTAATTAACAGCAAAAGTCTTATACGAGCATCGCATTCATTGTACCGTCCAGATTCAATTATAGAAATTAGGTGTACCATCCAGATCACCGCAAAGGCAAGTGAAGACTCACTTTGTGTTGTTCTGCGCCATACGAGATGAGCCATCTCGACGTACACGATAGCCTTTAACCGACCGCAATGTTGAAGAGCTGACTTGCAGAAATGCGCGTTGAGCGCACACCTTTACACTGAGGAAGCGCCGACATCAGCCACTGATCGTGTACTATTTAAAGGTTAGCGAACTAACACCGGCCTAACTAAATTAACTACAGCATAATACCTTGTGTGCTGGCGCACTGCAATTCACTCGCCCGCATACTTGAATTTCGTCGGATCAGAATTGAACAAATGTGTCTGGTTTTTGAGGAGATATCGCTGACGCAAATCGGCTACCCCTGTTTTTTGGCCACAACCGCATTAAACCCAAATTAAAAAGAGGGTGCATTGAATCAAGACTGCGGCAAGCTTGCCCACTCAAATATGTGTAGTATACTAAAATCAGTATGCACGTAACACCCACTTTATACTCTGCCATGCCAAACACTGGCAATCTTGGGCTGACAAAACTTCCTTACAGTAACGCCAAGTAAATGTCTCATGCAGACTGTAGTCACTACCATGAAAACTAGGGCAAGCTAACCAGAACAAAACTTATTAAAAGGATCACAATGAGAGATTGGTAGGTGCTGTATATGCATTATCAAGAATTTATGACCGAGAACCCTGCTGAAACGTCTTAGATCAATTTCTATTAGTGCCGTCCAAGTTTATAGAGGGAGGGGTGCCATGTAGACAAGGCCAATTTTCAGAAAAACGGCATTTTGTATAACAATTTGGCATCAGGTGATATTAAGGTGTTTCGACACCCCTGAGTTCGAAAATGCCTGTTGCCAGCTTGAAAAACAAACCGGAAGTCCGTAATTCAAGATGGCGGCCAAAATGGCACCATGCCAAATTTGGCCGATTAGGCAAGAACCGTTAGTGATAGACCAAAAACGGTTGAGATAAAAGTTGTTTGCAATAATGTAAACTACAATGTCATTCCCATACATTTTTTTCATATCTTATGGTTTTCAAGAAAAATGTATTTTAGGCCATTTTCGGCCATTTCTTGCCCAATTTAATGCTAACGTCGTCTCAATCTGTCAATTTACAAATTTCAACTGCTGCTGCGTAGTTTCTAATTCAGGTGGATGGCTCCAATTAGATTCATTCGAAAGTTGAGAATGTCTTCTTTGCAACAAGGGTCGTTAAAAGGGCCTTTATCTGTTAGGGACCGAGCTACACCCGTTTTACTAGTATCACAGTCATCGTTGGATTTCTCGCTCTTTTCAAGTTTCAACTTCTATTGTAACTTATCTAATTTGGGTAGATGACTCCAATTAGGTTAATTCGAACGGTAGGGATACCTTCTTTAGGGATGCTGTAGTAATCTCGAGTTCTTGTTTGAACAAACTTATTTCTATTCGAAAACCAAATTAATGTAATTCTTTGATATTTTAAAATATGATTTTAAAAGTGTAAACTTGCTTATAACTTGAAACGAAACATGTAACTGTTTATTTTTGTATATTGTTATAAAAACGTCAAAATACCAGTGTTACCTGGTTAAATTTCGGTTTCTATTGCCTGTTGAAAAAAATACATTACCGTTTTTATTAGCATTCCTTCTCAATGCTGTTCATACTAGAGAAAACAAAAGCAGATCCTTCCGGTTCGCTACCTACTGTGGAGATCTACTGCGCTGCCTCCATCATATATAAATCGAAGCGGAGCGGCAATGCTCACCTTTTTGATACCTCTATCTTACCCAAATGGTGACTAGAGGGGAGAAGGGCGGGAGCAAGGTAATGTATTTTTTCAACAGGCAATAGAAACTAAAATTAACGAGGTAACACTGGTATTTTGACGTTTCTAGTTGCCTTGAAAAAATCCATTACCTTTTTTATTAGTATTCCCACAGACTTCGTCAAGGCTGCGGGCGCCATTTGACAGAAGTCCCCTCAGGTAGCGACCGGTTCCTTTCACAGAATAGTCCAAGTGTGTTTAAGGGGTCAAAGCACGCGACGGGCAGCAACAAATCGCCCGACGCGATACTAGCCGTCAGCGTGATGAGACATATCACGGAGGTAGTGGGAGGTGAAGACAAAACCTTCATCTGCATCGCTGGCGCCAGGATGCAGATTCCATAATTTCGGTGATAGAAACGTTGCTGTAGTGGGCCCAGGAGGTGGAAATTGCTCGCAGTTTGTGGGCCGTTACCCTGATCCTTCCGTAATGCAATCGATGTCAAGTGCTTCGTAGGCTTGGACAATCACGCTTTTGAGCCAGGTGGCAATCATCCGTGCAGAGGTTTGTCCAACCTTGTTACTGAACGGAAGAAAGAGCTGGGTGCGGCCTCTTCGAACAGGTTTGGATGCTTAAGATAAAAACGGACGGCTCGTATAGGACATAAGGTTCGTTCCTGGTCGTCTCCCAATATGTTGGAGAGCGATGGGATGATAAAGGGATGAGTGCGTTCAGTGGGTTACTGAGTTTTTGCACAAAAGGAAGGTTGGGGGTAAGAGTAACACCCTTGTAATCAGGTAAGAAGAAGCAATCCCGTTCAGTTGCGGATAAGGCTTGTAATTCACTACATCGAAGGCACGTAGCTAAGGCTACCAAGAACACAGTTTTTCTGGTGAGGTGGTTGAGACGAGCGGAGGCTAAGGGTTCATAAGGAGTGGCCATGAGGGCTGTTAAGACGATGGAAAGGTCCCAGTCGGAAAAGCGCTTCCTGGCACGGGGGCGCTCCAAGAGGAAAGAGTGGATCAAGGACGAAATCTTGTAATCAGTGAGGAGGGCAGTATTTCCAGCAGCTTTAAAAAGGCGTTAAGTGCGGAACGTTATACCAGGATCGTGGAACCCCGCAGCCCGTCCTTAAATAAGGAGGTTAAGAAAAGGAGGCGGTCATGCATAGGAGGGTGGACTGGATCAACTTGTTCTGCGATACACCAATGAAACCATCGTTTCCAGTGACTGTCATATACTTTAGTGGTGGAGGAACGGACAGCTCGTGAGGCGATGCGAGAGGCCTCGTCTTCAAGAATACCTGTTGCGTGGAGGAGTCGGATGATAGTAGCTACCCGTGAAACCGTAGCGCCAGAGGGTTCGGATGGTAAAGTATACCGTTGTTCTGAGATAGGAGATCTGGTCGTGTTGGCAGTCGCCGGGGTGAGGCGATGAGGAGGGTGAGGAGAAGTGGAAACCAGGCTGCCGACGGCCAGTCGGGTGCGATGAGGAGAAATTGACCGCTGCACTCGAAAATCTTGCAGAGGACAAGGGGAAAGAGGCGCGGAGGGGGAAACATGTAGGCGTGGAGGTGATTCCAGTCGAGAGTGAGGGCATCCACTGCCCAAGCGCGGGGATCCGGTAGTGGACTGACGAACAAGGGAAGCCTGTTGTTGAATCTGGTGGCAAATACATCTACCAGGGGTCGTTGCCAAAGATGGAAGAGGGCATAACAGACAGAGGGATGCAAGGTCCATTCGCTGATCGGAGGCGCACGACGAGACAGATAGTCGGCAACGACGTTCAAGGATCCCGGAATGTGGAGATGGTAGGAGGCGGATGCGATGGATGATGCAGAACTGAAAAATTTCGGATGTTATCTGGTGGAGGGTGAGAGAAAGTGTCCCTCCGCCTTTGCGGAGGTAGGCCACAGCAGTGGTATTGTTTATAAAAATCTGTACGACCTTGGATGTTAGATAATGTTGAAAATGGCATAGGCCTAGAACAACTGCCCGTAGTTCCAAGTGATTGATGTGTTCTGATAGTTCCGCTGTCCAACGTCCGGATGCTGTGAGATTGTTGACGTGGGCACCCCAGCCTGTTTGAGAGGCATCCGCGAACAGGTGGAGGTGAGGAGGAGGTTCGTGGAGGGGAACAGTCGCAGTTAGATTCTTGATATCCATCCACCACAGGAAGGTATCGGTGGGGAAGGTCTGATCTCTTTGTTGCGGAGGAAGGGTGACGGCAGTGCGAGGATCACCCCAATGATTGAAGCGATAGTGGTGAAGCGGCCGTGCCATCCACTTCCCATAGGGGACTAGATCCGCGAAGAAATCTACGGTACCGATGGTGGATGCAAGGTCCCGGAAGGTGTGAGTTGGTTGTTGTAGGAAGTCGCGGACAGAGCGAAGATGAGACGTGACACGTCCCGGGTATGGCATGACGGACCCTAAGCGGAGGTCGAAGAATACTTCTAGGAAAACGAATGACTGTGCTGGAAGGAGACGTGGATTTTGGAAGGTTTAAACCTAAGCCTAGGTGATGAAAAAGAGACATGGCGGTGGGCATATTTCTTGACAAAGTTGCAGGTTGTTGATGCGGAAGGAGACAGTCGTCGAGGAAGGCGTAAATGCGAACGCCTTGTTGGTGAAGGCGGGCTAAAACTGGACGCAGGATTATTGTAAATATACGGGGGGGGGGGGGGTGTAGAGGTCAAATGGAAGGCAAAGATACTAGAAGACGGTGTTGTCTAACACGAAACGAAATAGGTGCCGGACAGAGGCATGAAGCGGGATGTGAAGGTAGGCATCGGCTAGATCGAGGGAAACCGTCCAGTCGGAGAGTCGGAGAGATTCGCGGATGGAGGATACAGTTTCCATCTGAAAGTGTGGATTTTGAATAAATTGATTGAGCGGCTTGAGATTGAAAATTAGCCGTGATCCTCCTGTTTTCTTGTCGCAGAGAAAAATGTTGCTGTAGAACCATGGGATGAACGGAGGTGACACTACATGAATTGCTTGCTTCTGGAAGAGAGACAAAATTTCCAGGCGGAGAGGGCTGGAGGAGCGAGACTGGTGGTCCCACGGAGGATCTTTCACAGGGGGAGGCATAAGGAACTTTGGTTTGAAACCGGAGGATACTATGGAAAGCAGCATTGAGTCGGAAGTTATTGTTTGCCAGGCTTTGACATAAAAGCGTCCCCCTACAGCTTGCGGGGGGAGATGGAATGTCAATAGCGAATGCGACTTTTGTGTCGGGACTGGGAAGTGGCACGGTACCGTTGGTCGGAGGATGTATATCCCAGGGAGCGGCCTCGTCCGCGATCCTGGACCCTATTCGGAAAGTGAGAATCGGAGCGCCGCGCCGGAGGCGGAAGGTGGTCGGAGGGCTTGGTGCTTCGTTTCTCATCTGTAGTAGGCTCAGCTCGTGATGGAAGGTAATGACGGCGGCGCAGATTGCGAGATCGACTGTAACGAGGCTTACGTGAAATATCAACTTTCGGTATAAGACCTCGGAATAATGATTCCAATTCATGAATTGGTTGATTACGAAGGAGGTGTCGTGTGGAGGCAAGGAGGTTAGTTGCTGTGTTGAGCACAACCTCCTGTAGGAGCAATGTCGAGTTGAAGAGGGCGCGCGTGAACCAATTCATGGCGTGATATGTGGCGAAGCAGCTTTTGCGGAAGACTTGGTTAATTAGGAATGTTAACTGAAGAGTATGTTCCGGAGGGTCAGCGTAGAGTCTTTCACACAGTGCATTTGCGGTGGTGCTGAGAACATCCGCCTGGAAAGCAGCTCGAAGACCAAGGCAGAGGATATGGTCGTTGTCGCGGAGGACCAACACATGGACTGCTGCTCGTCGAGGAAGGAAAAGTGCCGAGCCGAAATCTAATTTAGTATCTGCTGTTAAAAACTCCGACTGGGGGTAAGTGTCAAAGTTGCGTGGATTGCCGGTACCATCACCGATTGGGCGGAAGAAGTAATTTTCTCGACCTGGACGAGGTGGAGGAGGATCCTTGTCCAATTCAAGGGGAGAACCATTACCCATAAGAATCCCACCATTGCGGAGAAGAGTGGTGAGGAGGGTCGTTGATGGCCCCAGTAGCGGAGGTTGATGTGGTAATTGATCACGGAGGCAAAATCCGAAGCCTGTAGCTAGACCTCTATTCCTACAGGCAGCATCCGTGGAAGCGGAGGGCTTATAGAGGAAGCAGTCCGGAATTATTTCTTCCACTGTCTTCATGAGTTCTGGAAGAGGGATTTCGGAGGGATCAGGATCATACTGAAACGGAGGTTCTGGAAGGCCAGAGTCGGAGGGATCTAGTGAATATTATATAGGATCGTTGGTATTATACGAACCATGCGGAGGGACCGGAGGTGATGCTTGAAGCAGTGGGATCGGAGGGGCAGCAGGGGTGGCAGATGGACCCGCGACTGCAGCGGAAGGGCACTGGCGGTTAGGAAGGGAAGCCAGCCATGCGGAGGTGTAATCATGATGTCTTCCATTTGAAGGTAAGAAGAGATGAGTCCATAAGAGAGTGTACATGGGATGGCGTAAGAGGTTCATCAGTACGTCGAAAGGCATGAGAAGACCGGGAAGACAAGTCCAACGGAAGGACGGGAGGGCCAGCGGAGGAGGCCAGCTTAGCCACAACTTTCCGTATTTTCAATTGTAGTTTTAGTCGGGCATACCGCTCCTAAGTGCGGGAAAGTTCGTCAGAGAGAGACCGAAGATCTCCCGACGGATGTGGCTGACTGCAAGGGACAGGAGACGTGGTTGCAGTGTTGCACGGCGGAGGGAAAGATGCCGAAAGAAGCGGGTTTGGAGGCGGAGGCTCCAATGCGTCCTGTACCGCTGCAAGTTCAAGAACCTCCACGTTCTCGATGGACGGAGGAACGGGATCTGGTGAGGCCGAACAGCGAGGAAAGAGGGAGGGATCTTCCCGTGGCATCCCCTTTGCTCGCGGCATCATAGAGCGGAGGCGGAGGGTGGATAGCTGAGGCAGGCTCGACGACTCGCAGCGATGTGAACAGCGTGGAGGTAGAGAAGAAAAGGTGAGCATTGCCGCTCCACTTTGATTTATATATGATGGAGGCTGCGCAGTACGTAGCGAACTGGAAGGATCTAAGTTTGTTTTCTATAGAATGAACAGCATTGAGAAGGAGAATGCTAATAAAAAAGGTAATGGATTTTTTCAAGGCAACTAGAAACCAAGAGTTTTTCTACTTGACCTGAATTTCCCAATTATTAGCTAGAGTTAAGATAAACTTATTTGAGACTCCTGTTCCTAGTAACTAAGCCCCACCGTGGTGGTAGTGAATACCAGTCTTTAATTTACTTTTAAACCTTATTAGCCTAGGCTTCTGACTCTTCCCCAAACGGTTATACAAAGAGCTATGTTATTTTAAAAAGTCTAACTACAAAATAGTACTTTAAACCTCTGCAACTGTATACCAGATGTCAGTGCATGTTACAAGCACCTTCCGTTGTAGCATCCGCCGTTACATCATCCAAGAGATGAAGCCTCCCTGCAGCTTTAAATACCGAGTTCAGAGCCGAACGGTAAACTAAAATCGTATATCCTCGGAGACCTTCCTTGAAGGTCGTATAAGCGTGTTAAGTCGTCTGGAAGAGGGGGATTTACTGAACTGCACTTTCCGTGGGAGACACAAACGAAACCAAAACCGCCAATGGCTGTCGTAAATCTTGTTAGTGGAGGCCCGGACGGCTTTAGAGGCGATACGGGAGGCCTGTTCTGTAGTAACACCTAAAGCTTCGACCAGCCAACAATAGGAGCCACCCGTGTAGTCGTAGTGATTGTGGACAGTGATGGAGCACAGTCCCGTACTGCTGGGAGAGCAAGTCGGGGATGTCCGGGAGGCGTCGGGGAAGATCGACGAAAAAACCCAATAAGGGGAAACCATGCGGTCGCCAACCAATTGGGCGCTATCAACACGAACAGGCCGGGAGACCGGGCAATCTTCCACGGGACCAGAGGTAGAAGCTTGGGCGGAGGAAACAGGTAGAGGTGATTCCAAGGCAGGGTGCGGGCGTCCACGTCCCACGCTTGGTCGCCCGGGACTGGACTGACGAACTTGGGAAGTTTGGCAATAAGCCTTGTGGCAAAGAGATCGGTTAACCTTCCATGTCTTGAAAAGAGATTCACAGATGAATGTTTTGAGGGCCCATTCCCCCGTTGGCGAGGACTGCCGTGACAGGAAGTCTGCAATAATGTTGCGGCTGTCCGGAACGTGTTAACAGGAGCAGAACTGACCGTAGTAATATAGAGGCTGAATATGGTTGACGTGACCTGGTGTAGGAAGCTGGAGCGACTTTCTCCCCTCCCCCCCCTCCTTTCTGAAGTTAGGTGACTGCCGTTGTATTGAAGGTGTGTACCTGGACCGTTTTCCCTTTCACGAGACGGCGAAAGTGCTGTACACCGAAGAGGACCGGTCAAAGTTCGAGGATGTTGATGTAGTCCCGATTCGTCGGGTGAAGTTCCGGAGGCTACCTGGCTGCCAATGTGGGCTCCCCAACTGTGCAGCGACACATCTGTAAAAAGGTGACGATCCGGAAGGTGCCCATGTAAGGGCACCATTTCTGTAAGATGTTGAACGTCCATCCATCCAATGAAGGAGGTGGTCCGAGACGGGTCCAGACGAGACTTGGGAAGGTTAGACGCCGAAGCCCAGGCGGTGGTGAAACAAGCACAACGTGAAGTCGTGACTGTGAAGGAGTTGTAGTCTGTCTTGATGAGGAAGGAGCCAGTCATCGAGATATGTGCTTGCTCGGATTTGAGGCTGGTATAGGTACGCTAGGACCAGCCGTAGAACCAAAGTAAAAATGTGAGGAGGCACAGAAACTTAAAGACGGTGTCATCGTAGATAAATCGGAAGAGGCGCCGGACAGAGGCATGAAGCGGAGTGTGAAAGTAAGCGTCCGCAAGAACTATAGAAATCGTCCAGTCGTGGGGCAAGAGGGAATGGCGAATGGATTCCATTGTTTCCATCTGAAAATGGGAGTTGAGGATGAACTGGTTTAATGGCTTTATATTGAAGATAAGTCTGAAGTAGGGCACAGAAAAATCCGACTGTAAATCAGCAGCCGGTCCAGATTGGGAGCAGGCCGTATAGCAGCCTTTGCTAGAATACTTGATACTTCGGTGGAAAATAGGACTGAGGCACCCATTGCCTCAGCCCATGGCGGAAATGTCAGAGGAGGCGTTCTGGAGAAGAATGGGTGAAATCCGTGGGCGATGATTGACAACACAGCTGGGTTACCGGTCAACATGTGCCAAACGGGAAGGAAATGTCGTAGACAACCCCCAACAGGAAGTGCCAGAAATTCTGTGTCAGTAGTTAAGCTGGGCCCGTTGCCTGGGTTCGGGAGAGGCATTGCGGCTCCTGCGATCGGGGGTGGTGCTGCGACCAAGAGGGCGACCTCACCCACGCCGGGGCCCCTGGTGCGAAAGGGCACCTGTTCCTGTCGAGCGGGAAACAGGGCACGGTTGTCACGGTTCGCCGGGGAAGGCGGGATCTGTTATTGTGTATGCTTGGGCTATGCCCAGACACCAAGCAAGGTCCCCCATTCCTGGCACCCTAGCTGTTCATGCTCAGTTGGCCTTAGACTTTCCTGGGGAAACTGGCCCTTAGAACTGAGCCCCTTAAGGACTTCTTGCCTGGATTTTGATGAGCGCAGTCAAGCTCAGCACTGATTTGCCCTATTTTGATTTACGCACTTTATGATTGAAGCCCTATATGATATTTGTGATATTTTGTGAAAGCAAAGTTCTATTAACTGTCTGGATTGTACAGATAAGTGAACAAGTGTTTAAATGAATGCATTGTATGTTTAGTTGCCCAAACCAGAAAAGTAAACTGGTCAAACAAAAGCCTAAGCCTACTTTTAATTTATTAATATCCTAATTTGCATACCACTGAGTTTATTTGCCCTTGTAGAATAACTGTGGAGGTCCTTAATTTAATATAGTGGCTATTTATTTTCTTGACTACTCTGCAGTAATACTAACTGGGTACTGTTAGCCAGTCAATAATAACAGGGTAATAGACCCAGAAAATAACAGGGTTATGGGCCCAGGACTCTGCCACTAGAAATAGGAACTCATTGGCTGCCATTAAAGGAACTGTAGGCACTAATAATGCAGGAAGAACCCATTTGACTGTGACAAATGCAGCAAAGCACAATTAAGCACAGAGCCAAGTAAATTTCCTGCAGAGAATGTGGAAAGGCTCCTCCAGCAGGGCTGGTAAGTGACGTTAACTTTAGAAAGAGTGGAGAAAACCCATACAATTGCTACGAATGTGCTGCAGCGAATGGTGTGCAATTAATTAGGCTTAAAACACTTGTGGGCAAATGCAGTGTGCAATAAACTAATAAGAATGCCCACAATGATTGGAACAGTAATGGAAGAGAGAAGAGAGGTGCCTTCTTCGAATCTAGGAAAGAGAAAAGGAAGATTTTCAAGGGCGCTATCAGATGGTGTAAGAAGCATGAAAGGGAGATCAGACTGAGCGATTTTGTTAAAGCAAATAGGAAGCTCACCCCTTCTTTGTTTTGGAGCAAAGTGAATGCGGACCGCAGGTGCACCATTATGACGGCTGGTAACATCGATGGCGTTCTCGGTGATAGCAACATCGCTAATCACTGGAGGGACATCCTTACTGCTGATAGTGAAGTTGTGAATGCTTCTAACCGTGAGAATGGCCCTCTGTTTGAAGAAATGCGAAGCTCCTCCCCACAATGTGATGAAGATGTATTTACTCCGTCCGAGGATGCTGTTCATCGCGCTATTTCCTCCCTCAGGAATGGTAAAGCGAGTGGCCCCGACGGTATTAAGGCAGAACATATTAAATATGGTGGTTCCATGGTGAGGGCTGCTGTGACTGCTGTCACACAGTGTGCGTTTCGTCATTCTTTCACCCCTTCTGTCCTTAAAGATGTTACCGTTGTGCCGATGCTGAAGGGAAAACACTCAACCCTTCTGATAGTGGGAGCTATCGTACTATCAGTTTACTTCCCCTTGGTCCAAGATCTTCGACCGCATCATTCTGGATGAGACTAACGACTCGCTGAAAACCTCGTACTCCCAGTTTGCGCACAAGAAAGCGCATTCTACTACTATGGCGGCGAAAGTTCTTCAAACAATTATTGAAAAGGGCACCTCACGCGGAGGCTCTGTTTTCGCTTGCTCGGTGGACATTTCTAAAGCTTTCCCCAGTATACCCAGGGATGCCATTTGGGAGTGCCTTGCTAGGAAGAAAATTAAGAAGAACATCATTATGATGCTGTACTCTCAGTATGTTTCAGAGCGTGTCAGGGTGAAATGGCTTGGGGCAGTTTCCGAGCCATTCAGGTTTGCTCGTGGAGTGAGACAGGGAAGCCCGCTTTCTTCTGTCCTTTTCACCAACGTTCTGGACGATGTCCTCAAAGGTGCCGAAGGGTTAGGGAAAGTTTGGACTCTGAACACCAAAACTGTTTGCTACATCGCGTATGCGGATGACATCATTTGCCTTAGCCTTTGCCGAAGTGGACTTCAGAAAGCTGTGAACTCTCTTGTTACTAATCTCCGGAACGTTGAGCTCAAGTGTAATTTGAATAAAACAAAGTGCATTTGTTTTCGCAGGAAAAACTCCCATTATTTTCGTATGAGGCCAATCACGATTCACGGCGAATGCGTTCAGTGGGTTGAACAATTTGTTTACCTCGGCATTACCTTTACCTCCGATCTCACCTGGGATAATCACCTTAAGACTACCAGGAGTAAGATTGCTAAGCAGTCGAACGCGATCATCGCTACCTTTCGCCAAGTGATGAAGACCGACGATCTTTGGAATGTTTTGCAGAGCTGTGCGCTTCATCTCTACGGCATCGAGATGTGCTCCAAGAACTCGAGAGCTATCTGGAACGACACTGCGAAAACATTCCATTTGAGTGTTAAGAGATCTCTTGGGTGGATGAAATTCTCTAGTAACAACTGTGCATGCTACGAGGCCGGATATCTCACGTTCCCATTGGTGTGCATGTGGCGCAAAGTGAAACTTTGGCAGCAGTTGAGGGCGGGAAGCAATGCCCTTTCCGAGTGTCTGTTTGGGAGCACCTGCGGTTGGGCAACAGATTTTGGTCATGAGATTCACGTTGCCCTTCTGGATGTCGGCAGGTGGTGCAACTCGAGACGTGGAAATGACGTGGAGTTTGAGCTACAGTTAAGAGTTCAAGGTTGTGCAGCCCTGCGTGCAGATGAATGACCCCTTTCTCTGCGTTCTCTGCCGACTTTTTCTTGATGCTATCTTTTCTCTGCTGTTACGCTGCAGTTCTTTTCGGACACTTCTGCCGTAACCAATTCGCAAATGGCACAAATTGTGTGATGCCCAAGATGTAATTTCAAGAAGTGATCTATATATATATATTTTTTTTTCCTGTTTCAAATCATTAAATGCAAATAATGTTATGTTTTCTCACAAAACATATTTGTGATTGTACCTCGTTGTACTTTTCAATAAATTTATCTTATCTTATATGATAATTGTACCTGTGCAGACATCCTGTGAAGAACACTTAAATGTTATGTATGTGGGAAAGCCTACATAAGTGCTGCAAGCGCACTGCAGTGTTCATTAAACACACTACACTGCACAGAGACACTCCAGAGAAAAAAACATTTAAATGTTTCTGAATGTGGAAAGCCCTTGATAGTATTGTAGTCACACAACCAGTGGGAAGAGACACATGGGAGAAAAAGCTATTTAACCGTAGTGAATGTGGCATAGACTTTCCATGCCATGCTATAGGCTACCCATCTGCACACACACACACGAGAGAAAGGCAGTACAAATGTAAATTATGTGGATCTGCTTGTATTTACTGCCATTTACTGCTAGTATTTAGGAAATACTTTAATTTACATTCAAACTTTAATTTCCATAAACACATTCAAGATGAATGAAGGAGACATGTCAAGTGGATTAAGATTCCTAAAGTTAAATGACACCAATTATCGGTCATGGTATTTTGACATGGTCATGTTTTTGAAAGAGCGCGGTTTATACGGCTTTGTGGACAGCAAGAATTTAGAAGTTGCCCTCTTACCAGAAGAGGAAGAAGCTCGTCCAGGTTTAACCCGCCAATACAGATTCCAGGAATCTTGGGCATTAGCAACGATCGCATTGGGAATTAATGCCGATTTAAAGATTTTGATTAGAGCATGCACAATCGCCAAAGATGCTTGGGAAACATTTAACTTCTGTATTTCAACCAAAATCCCGTGCACGCATAGGACACCTTAGGAAGGAGCTTGTGTTAATGATAATGCAAACAGGTGAATCCATGGCTAAATATTTAGCAAGAATCCAGAATGCAGTCACCGATTTGGAGGATGCAGGCAAGACTATTGCAAAAGAAGAGCAAGCCTACCAAATGATTTGTGGGTTACCAAGCGAATGGGATTTTGTTGTTGAGCGTCTTTACATTTTGGAAGATGACGAGTTTGAACCCAAAATAATTAAAGAACGGCTGTTGACCGAATATGAACATCGGAACCTTACTTTCCAAAGTTGACTTGATGCAGGTGATGAGGTACATGCCATGCCAATGGGTTACAACCCACAACCCAGAAATGAGGATCAAAGGGATAGGGATGGTCAACGCAACAGACGACGAAGATCCAAGAGCCCATTTCGTCAGAAAACAAATAGGAAGAAGAATAACCTATGTTTTTCCTGAGGTTAGAGAGGACATTTAGCCCGTGATTGTCAAGATTCTATCAACCATCCGGGATGGGAAGGAAGACGCAGAAGAGGAGAAGATGGTCACGCTTACTTCATAGAAGCCAACGTTGCAGCGAAACGGAAGTGTGCTGGCTACTTGATACCGCAGCGACTAATCATTTCTGCAACAACAAAGACTGGTTTACAAATTTTCGCCAAGTGAATAGTAATCCAGCAGTGCTAGCTGAAGGCAGATCGAAGATTTGTGAATTGGCAATGTAACCGTCCACGTTTCTACTAGAAAAGGAATGCAGCCCATTATTTTGAAGGATGTGATGTACGCACCAAATATGAGGAAAAATTTGATCTTGGGATAGAAGATTGTCAAGCAAGGAAGCAAGATCGCAACCGATAACCGAGGCCTCATCGTACTTGATCCAAGAGGGACCATTGTATTGAAGGCACCATTAGAAGAAAGATTCTTCGTCATTAGAGGACGTGTCGTTCAGAAAACATCCTTGAATTCATCAAAGCCTGATGAAGTGAAGACCAACAAACCTCCACAAAGAACTACGTTCACTGTAGGGGTGGACAAGGAAGAGCCTCAAAGCCCTACAGCATTTCAGCAAAGTACTCCAAAGGGGAATAGCAAGGAGAAGATCCCTTGGACAGTCACTGAATTGTGGCATAATCGTCTAGGCCACACAAGTGTGCAGCAGATGAAGAAGATGATTAAAGACGGCAAAGTTAGAGGTGTGAAGACATTGTCAGCCGGCAATCCGATATGCAATGCATGTCGACTTGGGAAGTCCACACACGCCCGCCGTGTGACTATTATGAAAAGAAGTTCCAAGGCGCCTTTAGACTTGGTGCATTCAGACGTCTGGAATCCCACACCAGTCACTTCTTGTGGTGGAGCCCGTTATTTCATTTCATTCATCGACAATTACTAGCGAAGGTGCACAATTTACGCCATAAAGACCCAAGACGAAGCGTATGCCAAGTTTCAAGAGTTTCTGGCTGCAGCGGAGGGAGAAACTGGAAGAAAATAACGTCGTTTGAGAACCGACAATGGTCTGGAATATTGTAAGGGATATTTTAACCAAGCGTTGACTCGTCTGGGAATACGAGCCGAACGTACGAACGTTTACAGCCCGCAGATGAACGGTGTAGCCGAACGCCTGAACCGTACATTGCGAGATCTCGTAAGAACAATGCTTGCATCGGCAAATCTCTCAGGAGAGTGGTGGGCCGAGATGGTCCTCACAGCATCGTATATCAAAAACAGAGTGGCACGCTCGGGACTGAATGGGGATATACCGAATGCATTATACTTCAAGAAGCAACCAAGTGTCGGACACTTGAGGAGAATTGGATCATTGTGTTTCATGCATGATGACCAAAGATCACGCACTAAATTACAACCAAGATCAAGATTGGAAGTCTTAGTAGGATATGCCATGAACATCAGAGGCTACAGAGTTTGGTGTCCAGATGAAGGAAAGTTTGTCCGAGAAACACAAAGCATCAGGTTTAACGAGATGGCAGTGCGGCATGGCAGTGAAGTCTTGAGGAACGCACAAAAGACAGATCATGTGGACTTTCAACCAGAAGTCGCACCAAGTATGCCGAGTAGAACATACAACTTGCGTCCAAGACCGTAAGTGACTCCACAACAGAGCCCCACTACTCAACGGGAAGATCATGTAGTAGTCCAAATTGATGAAGACCCAATCGACCCAGTTGAAAGTGATCAGCTGGAACAGAACCGTCAACAAGACAGAAGAGTGACAAGGGATAAACAGAAGACAACTACACCCGGGTAAAAGAAATGACGACTCAAGTAGAGAAATCAACTACAAGTCAAGTGATCCCCGTAGTAAATATTGCCAGTTCCCAAGGACCTGCACCAGGATGGGTACGAGAGGTGGCAATCCGGCAATCTGGCAACGACATCGTAAAAGCTGATATCTATTATCCCTATGAGGGAGGCCCTTGCCAGAGATCCTTAAAAGATGTAGGACTGTATTGTGTCAAGCTACAGCTTCCATTTGATGTCACTACATTTGATTTTAGTACCAAGAATTAAGTACCGGCTATCAAGTAGATAGGGATAGCCCTGAATATAGAAGTACGTCGGAGACGACTCCAACGTCCGATGCCAGATAATCAAATAGAGACTATAACTGGTATGAAGAAGCGTCTGATACCAAGGAACCTGCACCACCTGGATTTGTTGGAAATCCTGAAGCCTTCCGTGCTGAAGTGAAGATTCCAGCCAGCTATGAAGAAGACATCCAGTCGCCTGAAGCGAAAGAATGGAAGCAGGCAATGAACGAGGATATCGATACCCTGAAGACCAGGGAAGTATACACCTCAGTCCGTAAACCAGAGAACAAGAAGACCATAGGTTCAAGATGGGTTTACACAGTGAAGCAGGACTCGACAGGAAAGACCGCCCGATTCCGAGCAAGACTCGTTGCTCAAGGCAACACGCAGCGAAAAGGTTTCGACTACTTTGAAACGTTCTCGCCAGTAATTTCATTCACGTTGGTGAGATTCTGTTTCATGTTGTTAATCGTGTGTTGCGGATGGGTTAGTTGCCATTTGGACGTCAAGTGCGCATATTTGTACAGCACCTTAGACGAAGAAATCTACCTACGACCAGCACCAGGATACCAACAAGGAGGTAACGTAGTCTGGAGGCTGCACAAAGCACTTTATGGTTTACACCAGTCCGGACGAAAGTGGTTCGAAGAGCTGGATGCCTCCTTTGCAAATCTGGGATTTGACCAGCTGTATGCAACCAATTGCATTTACACGTACAAGCGTCGTGCAGTAGTGCTTCTGTATGTTGATGACTTGGCCATCTTTGCGAAAGACAACAAGACATTAGCAGAGATTATCGACGTTCTTGCAGGAAAATATGAAGTTCAAAACTTGGGAATGTTAAGAAGGTTCTAAGGTGTAGAATTCGAAAACAAGAATGAAATTTGGACATTACACCAGCGGAGCTACATAGAGGGTGACACGTCACTTTGGACTGGACAATTTTGCATCAGTGACTGTGCCCCTCGATGCAGGAGTTGGTTTTGACTGCACGGAAGAATCCTGAGGGAGGACAGATTGACTCGACCAAGTATCGATCACTCATCGGAGCCCTCATGTTTGTAGCATCTCAGACGCGACCAGATATTTTGTTTTCCGTCATTGCTCTGTCGCAATTCAACAGCAACCCAGGATTGGATCACTGGAGAATGGTACAACATGTTCTGAAGCATGCGAACACGACGAAAGACCTTGGAATACGATGTGAGCCAACATTTAAAGCCCCCGTATTGAAGTTTTATACGGACAGTTCATGGGCATCCAACGTTGACGACAGAAGATCATGAAGCGGCTATGTAGGATTTTTGTCTGGAATGCCATTCACATGGAGAACGCAGAAACAGTGATGCATTGCGCTATCCACTGTGGAGGCCGAGTTCGTAGGCCTATCCTCAACCATTGTAGAAGTAATGTGGTTGATGGCCATCTGCAAAGAAATGACATGGATGTCATTACTATACGCCGTGGTAGTGTTGTGCGTCAACGAAGCCGCAATTGCCTTTGCGAAAGACCACCGGGAACATATGCAAACGAAGCATATAGATCTTAGATACGAGTTTGTCAAAGAAGCAGTGAACGAAGACTTGTGTTTATTGCAGTATGTGCGAAGTCGAGACAACGTGGCCGACGTCTTCACAAAGCCATTGCCACGTGTGCCCTTTGAGGGGTTCCGCCACACAGTAGTGCGCTGAACGAAGAGGAGAGAAGCAAGACCTTGCCTTGGAGCCTGGCCATAAAGGGGCAGTGTGTTATTATGTATGCTTGCGTTATGCCCAGACACAAAGCAAGGTCCCCCCCCCCCTCCAGGCACCCTAGTTGTGCTTTATGCTTAGTTGGCCTTAGAATTTCCTGGGAAAACTGGTCTTCATAACTGAGCCCCTTGAGGACTTACCTGGATTTTGATGAGAGCAGTCAAGCTCAGCACTGCTCTGTCCTATTTTGATTTATGCACTTTATGATTGAAACCCTATATGATATTTGTGATATTTTGTGAAAGCAACTATTAACTGTATGGACTGTACAGATACGTGAACAAGAGTTTAATGAATGCATTGTATTTTTAGTTGCCCAAACCAGAAAAGTAAACTGGTCAAAGAAAATCTTAAGCCTACTTTTAATTTATTGAAATCCTAATAATTTGCATACCATTGAGTTTATTTGCCCTTGTAAAATAACTGTGGAAGTCCTTTATTTAATATAGTGGCTATTTATTTTCTGGACTACTCTGCAGTAATACTAACTGGGTACTGTTATCCAGTCAATAATAAATAGACATAAATCGCTGGAAATAATACTAAGGAAAATTGGAAATTAAGCCAACAGCGAAAATCATACACTAGAAATAACGTAGTTCAGTAAGCCAC
>JAHWFP010011737.1:0-28784 GCA_023313725.1 Lithobius niger | reverse complement strand
GAATTACACGTGGTTGTGCTACCATCCAAACCACCGTTGGAATTTTCGAACATGTCCGAAACTCATTGGCTCGACGGTGTCTAACCTACATTAATGTTCAGGGAAGAAACTTTGAACAATTACTGTAAATGCTATCTCCCTAACCACGCACCGGAACCAGGTTTCGTTGGGAAACAATAACATTTAAAAAAATTTTTTAATTTTTTCGAACCACTCCAGCACTTGATGGAATTAGCGTCGTCTGCATGGCATTTGCAGACCTGCCCAAATGCCCAGGGAAGGATTTTTACGAATTACTGTGAACCATCTCGCATTGCTGACAAGGACTCGTCACAATATCACCGTACGTACAGTAGCTGAACTGTTAAATCGACGCAAACCTCCAACACTGTAGTAAGAGATGGACAACAGCACCAGACCAATAATCCAGCTGCTGCACGTTCGTGCCTACTGATTCCCTTTGATCCAGCGGTAGTGTTATCGGCCTTTTCCTATTTCACAATGTTTTCCTATATTAGTTTCGACCTGTGCAGGACTGATGTTCGTGTTTAATAGTACGCGTTATTAAAACCTCTATGGTATTATCAGTCCTACATTAACACCGACTAACGAAGTTTTCGAAAAATTGTTGTTTCCCTCCAGGACAAATTGTTTGGCAATAGAGATATTTTTCCTTTAGTCTGATTTTGACTCTTAACAGTTTGTTCTCTACATTCAGTTCATTGTATTCATTCACTACCTTCCTATTTTGATTTGTTTTTGCAATAGCCAGAGCGTGCGCGGAGGTGGGGAGGCGGAGTTGGAATTTGGGTTCTTAATTCATGCGATAACCAAAGAATAAGACGTTTTTGGCCAAATGTTTATATGAATTATATTCTTAGTTTGACCTAAGGAATTAGTCACCTAAGTTTGGACACGACCTTTTACGGCACAACGGTAAAACACATCTCTCGCTCGGCCGAGTAACTGTGATCTCGAATTCAATTACGCCTAGTGTCAATCTCCAAAGCCGTACCGTTTCGTCATGTTAGGAACGTGGAGTAGCAACAGTGTTAAGGCTCTGCACCAGGGTTTGATGGATTACAGTACGCATAACTTGGTGAATATTTGGGCTAGAAAATGCATCCACGATTTCCACGTTGTTCAAAATATTTGAATGGCACGATTTACAAGCGACATCAGCGCAGTGGATCAGTCAGTTGGTGTAAATACGAGAGCGGTTGTGGTGCTGGCTCGAGCATAGACGCGGGTCGAATTTTTATTTCAGTGTTCATATCAAGTATGGGATAAAGTTAGGTCCTAAAACTTCGTTGGAGCCACAAAAATTCGATGGTGACCGGGTAGAAAATTTATGGTTGGGAAAGGGGGATGGAACGGAGGAATTGTAAGTGTGACATTTTCAAGATCACTCAAGTTTCAGAAATAATATGACTCCCCCCATCTCCCGACCTCACCAAGAAAAAGTTCCTGAGATTGTCTCGTGCCTATTAACACTGGCGATAGACTAGGGCCTTTTTTTGGTTTTCCCAACGTCCGTGAAGCAAATACAATGCTAATGTCGGTGTAGATAAGATTCTTGAATACTGTTCGGTGCACTAACAAATCCTATGTTCAACGTTAATCCATATTACTACTAAAGGTAGCGTTCCGTGCAGGATCAGTTCCTGATGTTTCTTGTAGGATTGGCGCCTCACATTCAGTGTAGCTAAGGATCCTACATCATAGTGTGAATAACTGCACCCACTGTTCAATGTAGATGCAAATCATTCAATCTCTTGCCGAATGTATTCTGTGTGGTTCCAATCTATGTCTGTCATTTTGTATACTCCGAATTCTGACAGAGTTTGCACATTAGACGAAATAACTAAAGAACTTGAATTAATAGCGTGCCATGGTTGTTGTTAATGTGTAATTAGCTCCATCTTGAAATTCGTAACCCATTTTCAAATTTTCCTTATTATCATCAGATTTCCTTTCAAATTTTAACTGTAGACGAAATAGTTGACAGGACTTGAAGCAGTGAACGTACCAGTATCGCTACTAATCTGTAATGGCCGTCGTATTGAAATCAGGTGGCTATTTTGAAATAGACGAGAGCAGGAAGACGAAATAGCTGATACCAATGCACAATGAATGTGACATCGTAGATGTTTATCGCTAATAGCCACCATCTTGAAATCATGCAGCCATTTTGAAATTATGCTTGTTATCGTTGAATTTCTTTCAAATTTAGAACATAGGAGACAGTACATCTTCGGCTACGCCTCGGACGATATGCTGCTTCCTTGGACGCAAAAACTATACAATAAATCAATTATACCGACAGACAAACTGCCGTAGGTCAAAAATAATTATTTTTAAATGGTCATAAGTAATTTACTATTGCAACAAATGGGAGTTGATAAGTCGTTTTTTGTAATATTTTTCTTGGATGGAATCCACGGACGGAAATAAACACCGTCGCCGTCGAACGTTCTTTTGTCCTTGGATTCCATCCACGAAAAGACTGTGACAAAAACGATTTGTCAGATCACAGTGTTGCAAACAATGGCCCATCACAAACCTACTGCATTGTTAAGGCATTACTGCTTGATTCCGAACCGATCCGTAAGCAACTCTTCATTTGTTTTCATTTCCTGACGAAGTTTATGTGAAGGACAATACGTCACATGCATCATGTTACATTTTGCGTAACATGGTCTTTTTTGCTGAGGAATAAGTTTTTATTGTGCATTGTGTTTCTATACAAACAAAGAACGACTTTCAAATCTGCATGTAACGCACTAACAATTTGGGTCGGTTCAGAATAATACAAAGTAAATTATGGCTCCGTGCGTAATTTCTTTCGGCATCCTGCACAAAGTTACACTGGAACGCCCACGGTTTCCACATCAGGACTACTTCTTACGTAAGCCTTGCAGAGAGCTTGTTTACGTTTACCGATTCCCGACATCGAGCTGCCGATTCTATCTCCAGATCTCAACAGTGATTTAATGATTGTAATATTCAAGACAAAGACTTTGTGTTTTGGTTACCATCCTTTGTTTTTAACAATGAAACCTTGTTATGTTTGACATTTCTGTAAGCAATCTGCTGTAACCCACGTGTTAAGCCTGACGAATGTTGGGCTTGAATTTTTAGCTTTTAACTGCACTACCCGCCTGATCCCCCCAACCAACCCACTCCCGCACCAGTCGCCATTTTTGGATGCCTGTTCGGCCTCTTATTTAGAATATTTTCCCATAAACCCTAGCCCCAACTTGAACTCAACCCAGACTTGATCATTGCTTGCGTGAAGATCCCGACTCTTTTAGAGCCTACATTTTCCATTAATAACCCTTTAAACTTAAATTCTGTTCAATTGGCTTTTAGCCAAATCCTAAACAAGTCGAACGTTCATTCCTCTTCCACCCTTCTGTGACCCGAAACCGAAATTCAGGCGAGCCAACAAATCAACCGTGATCTCAACCACTTTTTGGCTAACGTTATTTCACTATACGTTTATAGAAGATTTGAGCGTTGTTTTGGATCAAAATTTCATCCCCATTTTTGTTACCAACCTTCTAAAAATCCCCATTCCCCCTTTTGTCCCCGTCAGTCCTATGCTGTGAACCGCACACGGTAAATCCCGAAGCCAAGTTCCCAAGCCTCATCAAAAACTTCCATGTTAAACATCAAACTTTGAAATTCTGCATATTTTCTCCAAGAACTGACATACACCAATGAAATTCGGTAGTTAGGGTCTTGTCATAACTATTTCATTGCATTAAAAATTGTAACGACAACAATCGAACCGTTTGACCTCCACAGACCACAGCATGGCCATTGTTGTTGTTGTTGTTGTTGTTGGGACTCTTTGCCCCCACTTGGTGATCGAACCAATGAACCGAATATCAACTTTTATAGCTTAAAACATAGGTATGAACAAGGCCTAGGGACTTTTGAACGTTAATTTAATATGACTAAAGTGTGCGCGGCCTATCTTGAGTTCTCCACAGAACGAACACAGATAATCGATTGTACGTTTTCAGTAGCAGAGTGCCTTGTTGATATCCAAGATGGTTACAAAAACAATGGCGGCCATCGATTAAAGCTGGTGGGCAGTTAAAGATTTATGGTATGGTATTGTAAGTGAGTTCTCTCCAGGAAGACGTAGACGCTCACAAAATACTTGCAGGACTCAAGATACGCCGCGCATACAATACAATATTGTTATTCTTTTAGTTGTTAGGGAAATTTTGCTCTCACCTAGAGACCGAATAAACGAACCGCTCTTCAATATTTGTAGCTTAAAATACAGGTATTAATTAACAAGAATCAGTGCCTTTTGAACGCTATTTTCATGTGACCATAATATTCCTGTTGTTGTTCTTCTTCTTTTTGGGGAACCCTACAAATTTTAGAAACGCGTATAGTTTTCCCCAGAATTGACATAGGCCGAAGAAATTCGATATTTGGGGTCGGTATTTTGCTGCATTAAAAATTGCTTAGTGACAACATTCAAACAGTTTGACCTGCGTAGAATGGAAATTTCTTAATGTTGTTGTTTTTGTTGTTGGGATTATTTCCCCTCACCTGGATATCTAACCAATAAACCGATTTCCAACTTTTATATTAAAACATAGGTACAAACAAGGCATACGGCCTGTTGAACGTTATTTTAATGCGACTACAATATTGTTTTTGTTGTTCTTCTTATTGTGGGGAAATCATGCTTTCACCTAGAGATTGAACTTGAATATCTCTAAGAAAAATAAAAATAACATTTATTATTATTAAAAAAAAGCTTAAGCGTATAAAATACGGATGTAAGCCTTAAAAAAACTTAATGCTCTACAGGAACAGATACAAAATAAGGCATGTAAGCCATCAGACGTGTAAAAAAAAATCTCCAGCTTGTTTTTGAGATGCTGGAAATTCTTTTACATCTTTTAGTCCCACGCTAAAAAAATGACTTACAAGTCTTTTTCTTTCTGTTCCTTTAGAGTATTAAATTTTTTTAGGGTTATATCCGTATTTCATACGCTTAAGCGTTTTTTAATATTAATTCTACAGTAGCTACAACATACCTACCGGAATGAGCGCAGGACGTGACAAAGCCAAAGTAAGGTAGATTAGCTCGGACAAGACAAGCCATTGTAAATTGACGGTTATTATCCATAAAACGCACCGCAATATTGTCCTAAGTAGTATCAAGATTAATAACGTTTGTGATAGCATCTTCCCTTTTAGTTATCGCCCAGATAGATACAACAACGCCCTCTCTTTAGTGGGCGTCAGATAATCGAATCATACGAAGGGCATCACTCGTTTTACGAGTTATATCTCGAGGCCATTCGTGCAGTGCCAACTCCATAATCATTAGCATTACCTACAGTGCGTTCGTGGCAGATCTGACTGACATCTTGGGATCTTTAGCCCTTCAGAATAATGATGGAGGTGATGGAGCCCAGATGAATTATGTGGGAATTTGAAGTAACAAGAAGTTTTATTCATTTATATGTTTATTTAACGAATGCATAGAAGAAGTAGGTTAGCTGGATTGCTATATAACTGGGAATCTTAATTCTTTACCTTTTCTTGCACACGTGCTAGTGTGCCGGGTACAACTTGAAAAAAAAAACTGGACCTTAAAGGAGCCTCTTCACCATTTCGATAACGTTGCCCATATTCTAAACACAGCATCCACGTTCTAGATTCTCCGTCATCCAATAGGCTGATGTGGGTCACATGATATCGTTTTAGTTATGAAAATAGCGGCGCTGCTGCGAATAGTTACCGCTATTTTTTATATTGCTCGAAGGTTGTACGGTGCTTCATCAAGCAGTTGAAAAGGTGAAAAGGCCCCTTTAACACCAAGAGGCAGCGGTGTAAGGTGTGTGACTCGTTACTGTCAAAGAAAGGTTTACCCCACTCAAGTCTGGAGATACACACTCAATTGAGCTACGAAATTTGGACTGAATATATAGGTCTGATGGAAATTTCTAGATCAACGCAACTATTTTGATTGAAAGTGACGAGACTCCAAAGACCAGAGCAATTGTTGTGTGTTGTTTTAAGCATAATTGTCAATAGACAAAAACTCAGCCAACACAATCCATAATGGCATCGATTGAAAATAAAGAAAGTGCTCACAATGCAGGCGGCCATATGTAAGCCAAGTTAGCCGCATCGAATAACACTTTGGACGTTAAATGAAAACGTGAACATTGCTACCGAAAGTAGCAATGTTCTAGTTTTCATTTAACCATCAGTCGGTGCGATTGACTTGACGAATGTTTTGGTGTGTTGATATCACTCCTTTAAAGGGCCCAACCATTTGGAAATTGGTGGTCCCCTTTACCAGTTTTGTTTTTTGATATTATCTATGTAACTACTTCACATCCTTCAGAACGGAACCTTTGCAATGGGCTAAACCATAGTTAACTAAACATAGCATCTTTATTTTATTTGGGTTTGCAAGTGGCTTAACGGGCTGTTTTCAGTTCATATCAAATCAACAGGTTTTATCGAACGTTAACGCTACCTGTCTTCTACCCGACGAAGACCTAAGACCCTATATATGTCTGTAGCGGGGCCAACTATCAATCGGGCCCAATGCTTCGGTGATCTGACTACCAGCACTGCAAGGCCCCAAACTCAAAGTACCAATCGGGGCCAATGCTGCTTAACTTCGGTGATCTGATGAGAACCGTTGTTTCCAGCACGGCGAGGCCCCAGACTCAACTCAAATCATAACAAAGGAAACAATGAAGTTACACGAACAATCGGCTGTCTAATCCAAAATCTCAGCCCTGTTCAGGCCTATACATCAACACGACGAACAGTTTCCAAACGATCAAATACATGTCACGTAATAATTGGCACGTCTCGCATGTGCTATACGTTAAGACGTGCAGAAAATGGTAACAGCCTTTCCAACTAGTCTCATCCCTGTTTTAATAATATATGCAGGGTTTCAAACAATGATAGCCCACCCTCCCCAGAGTAAACTAAGGAAAGAAGTGATAAGAAAAAAATGAAAGTATCGATAGGTGGCCCATTTTATTTTGATTTTACACTCACCAGCTCAACATTAAGTGTTCACTTCATTGGCGTCACGAACAGATTGAAGATTGAACTGTGTTGAACTCCATTTGCTTAATATGTGTGAAAATTGTGGATCCATCTTTGAGGACAATGCTGAAAAAAGGATGTTTTCTGAACCTCTAGCAACTCGATTTAGTCGTAGTACTAAATTGGAGGAGCACGTTGATGCTTGTGCTTCGGGAAATGGAGTTCAGCGCAGACGTGGAGTGCGCTGCAGTGTAGCTTCTTCCAGGGGGCCGTCGCGTGTTTTTTTTTTTTTAAAAGCTCCGCTCACGGGGTGCGCATGGACTTGTGGTTGGGCTTAAAATGCGCGTGGGTTCTAGCCCTACCCTGACACCAAGTTTCATGATACCCACCCTGCTGGTTTTGGAGTTATTACCAAATCACCGCGCGGCCATAACCAACACGGAGTTTTTTTGACTCACTTGTCTTCCTACCCTGCTGTCTTCAATCTGTTTGTGACGCCATTGGAGTGAACACTGAATGTTGAGCTGGTGAGTGTAAACCCAAAATAACAAGCGGCTACAGCGACTGCCGATCTTTTGTACAGTTCCTCCACTTCCAATGTTGAGGCACACACCTCTATCATGCACTACAACAGCTATTTCTATTATACTATAATCTGAAAGCAGTAACCATCACAATTGCCGGTTAAAATTGTGTTAGCTGTTAGGCCTGTTTTACATTTTAGGCGTAATTGTCAGCTTTTAGGCCTAATTTTAACCAGCAGTTTTAATTTCGTAAGTAGCAGCTAACGGAGATATGGATCATATAGTAAGCCTATTCATTTTTGCAACACGGTGCGTCTTCAGGCACACAGTTACAGTGTTACAACGTAACGCTCAACGTAGCCTATATAGATCAGTGGTAGTAGGGAAGTGACGAGAGAGACGCTGTTGATGAAGCCAATGGCGACTCGCAGCAACTTGACGTTGCCATGGTAACATGATTTTAGGCCTAATTAAAAAAATGCATTGTTTATTTCGTAAGTAGCAGATAGGCCTAATGGAGAATTTGGTTCGACGGTAAGCCTATTCATTCATGCAACAATGCGACGAGACTATTTTAAACGAAGCTAAAATCCATTTGTTTTTATTGAGGATTTTAATTTAGGATTTTAATTCAACGATTAAATGTTATTATTTATTTTAGTTACATCGAAGAAGTCTATTAGCAATGAGGAAGTAATGATGTTTTAATTTGCCATGTTATTTAACTAACTTCTCACACTGAATCTAACGTTGTAAACAATGGTCGTCAATATCTGGTACCGTTGCGAAGTTGAAAAAAGCGACGGACGGGTGGACAAAGTGGTTGCAATAGTCTTCTCAGCCGGTACGGCTGCACAGAAGACTAAAATGGGCTACCTATCGGTACATCGGTACTTTCATTTTCCCCCTATCGTGCCTAGTTTACTGTGGGGATGGGGGGGGGGGGGAGCTGTCATTGTTTGACACCCCTTAAAACATAGGCCAATATAAAAACATGTATCGCAGAATATAACGCTTTTTAAAGGCTTTTCAACTGTAGTGGCAAACCAGAGTGAAGTCAGCAAAGCACAGTTGAGTTGTTAGAGGCATGGCATATGAGCCTAGGGGATGCAAGATCGAATCGCGTTATGGACCAATGTACACATGGGATTAAAAAAAAAAGCCTGGTATGGACGTACGTCTGGATTGGAAAGGGTTAATCACCGTGCGAAGCAAAGTACTAATATTGTATTAATTTTTAAATATCTAGTTTATAATATCGTCACAACGACTTTGTTAACTTGCGTAGTCGTTAGCAAATGCAAATCATGTTTCTAAAAATAAACACCGGCCTCTGTTTGTCGCCGGGTCTAATTTCATTGGGAACCCTCCCCGCCCCCACACTTTATTTTCGGTCCCGTGGTCCTGAATGTAAAAGGCAAATAAGACAAATCCAATTTGTATATTGCAATAATAAGCTCCATTTACAAACTTCTAAATACAAACGTCAGAAGTCAGTATGTGGTTGCTTCGGCTGACATAAGGCTCGTCAAAATAAAAAAAAAATAAAAATAAAAAAAAAATAAAGATGTTTAACATGAAATTTGTTAGGAGAGAAAATGTCTCATTGTATGCGTATGATTCTGACTGTTTTTCCCGCAAACAACTCTAACAAAAAGGCGAAAGTCCGATATCGGAAAAATTTAAATTATTTACACTACGGTTAGATTCAAGCAGTTGCTTGATAACGGCATCTAGTGGGGGGAAAATCGTGTTAAAAATCGAAACTTCTAATTCATTTTTTTGTAATATTGTATAATAATATTGGAGACCGGCTAAAAGGAAGGCTAAAAGGAAAACCACTTCTCCCCTTCTCGCGCCCGCATTGCTAATGCGCTCTCCCATTCTACCTGCATGCAAACAGGAGGCAGGCATGAGTGGTCGATCAATCTGACAAGTCGTCGGGAAGAGTGCCGGAAAAATGTCCCGGGAAATGTGTCCATAAACTTAATTCATGACTGACCCGTGCATAGCACGGGCTTCCTCTAGTATTGTATAAAAATGCTGTTTGCAACGGTTTGCAATTTTTACATTTAAGAGTATTCTTAAAGGGATATACCTCCCGGCACCATTTTTCTCGATCCACCACATCAAGTACGACCCCAAAGGTCTATTTCCTTACCGTTAGTCAATCTCTTGGTAAAAAAATCCGTTTTAAAATATGGCGTCTAAGAGATTTACTGTTGAATAATTCTTAACTTTATTTACTTAACCTACACGTATATGATGCTTTGCGCCCTTAAAATAATCATGACGTTTCATCTCTGTGTGTGCATGTACTAATTTTCTAATAATTACCATGAAATCAAAAATCTAAAAGACTAATGCGGTAAAAATTAAAATTAATTATTCCAATAGATCGCCGAAGCAAAACTACAAGACACTAGCCTGTAAAATTATAAATTGTGATGTTAAAATACGAGAATCATTCCGGTTTGTGACCGATACAATATTTAATTTGATGTGTTTCGTGTACTATTCCCAAAGCCAACCGAGACATCAGCTATGTTCCTCGTTGCTACCTTGGCGCTGGTAAATGCGCAGATGGCGATCTGCGCGTAGCTGTTATAAGGCAGGCGGAATGTTATGAGGCAGGCCGGGTGTCCCTTTAAAAAGCTCTATTACTTGTAACATACCGCCTTTATGCCATTATAGTGTACATCGACTTTTAATTTGTCCTTCACAGCTTTCGGAAACCATCCGGTATTTTAAATTGCCAGGTCTTCCAGGCGTTTTAGTTAGTGACAGTGATCTAACTAAAATAACAGTTAACTAAACTAACACTAAATGTTCTATCTGCGTAAATAACTTTCCAACGTTTTAACGATTCAGAGATTGGGGGTTGGGGCAGAATTCCAGACCCTTAATCTCTGAATCGTTAAAACGTTACAGTTTTAACTACTAGTGTCTGAAGATAACACCTGATACGTGTCTTTACGTTTACTCAGTACTTAACGACTGCGCCGACCTAGGCTCTAGCTCTCACGTATACGGGCCTTTAGTATACAGTGTCTTTACGTAACAGTTTTTGTTTTTATTTCAATCCCGTTTCACTACGGGTCACACTTAAATTTTTAACTATACTGAAGGTGAGTGGCTGATAACTAGTAATTTACCTGAATTAGTGTTGACTGAAGCTTTGAGTTGGAGACGAGTGCCGATGGGAACGGCCTGATCGACTGGCATGACATAATTGCCGCTTCGAGCTGTGGCTTCTCGATACACGGAAACTCCGTAGTCTGGTCGAGAGGCCGCCTCTTCCACGATCCCGCTTATGCGGCCTTGCATTGGGCTGGAATTGAAAAATTAAATATACATTAAAAAATCACGAAGTAGCCTACGATGGTTTAAGCATAGCGAAGTAGGCTACGCAACATCCTCGCAAACGAAGATTCCACAACGTTCTAAGGCTATTTAATTTTCGGCTATCACCATTACAGTTTGGGTCTTCTTCACACATATTTATACACAATAAATAGGCCCGTAGCCAGGATTTAACCTTATCCACAGCACAGCCTTGACGAGGATGGCGGGAGCTGCAATCCTGAAAGATTCAGGGATTCGTAGAAGATCCTAAAAGATAGCGGGAGTCGGGATTCTTACAAAAAAAAAAAAAGGATAAGAATAATAAAGGTAGTGGAGGGTTCTTAAAAGAAGAAAGAAAATTAACTTTATGTTCTGATAGAAAACAATTTAAAATTCCGGCTTTTCCCAGAAAAAACTACTGATCTCGTGTCTACACAGCCACGATTTTAAAATGTCTGTCTTGCTAGAATTTCGCCCACTCCAGTGCTAATGTGTGACGACGGTATGGTTACGTACGGGTCTTGGTAACGACCAGGAGTTGGTAGGGAAGAGGGTGGGAGGGTGACTGATGTGTTTTAAATCTTTGTGAGCAAAATAATGTGCTGGCAACGGTAATTTCATTTTTATTTATTTTTTGTAAGTGAGTAAATAAGCCAGTTTTAAGTTTATTCATTTCAAATTTCACTAATCCAAACTGAAAGAAGTGTACTTTCACCCTACAAGAACAAATGCTCGTGCGTGTCTTGCAAAGGCAGAGGTAAGGAAAAAAAAACGGCACAAATTTTCGCCGAACAACAGCGTCAAAATGAAGATTAAAAATAAATACAAAATATTAATGAAAATGAACAGAAAAGAAAACACACGCGTCAATTCTCAAAGAAAAAAATTTCGGATATTTGCTAATACAAACAAAACTTAGTCTAACGGGGACTTAACAATGATACATCAGACAAAAAAATCAAATCAAAAAGCTCAAAACATAAAAAATTCCAAGAAAAATTAAGGAACGTTCAGCTCACAATTCTGAGCATGTTTTCCGAGCTATCTCTTTTCAAATTGACCCAACCTCTCAAACCGATGTTTCTGTCACAAGGGCAAATTAGTCGTTTCTGTGAACTTAATAAACAAGTCGGGAAATATGGCATTCATAGAGTCAGACTGACAAGTGCTAGGGGCCCACATATGTTAGGGGCCCCGTTCCACTCATGAAATGCAAGCAAACTTGAAAACAAAGTTTAAAACCATTGCTTATTATATTGGGTCCAAAGTTCAGCATTTGACATAATTTTAATGTGGATTTTCAAAGAATTTCTTAATTTCTCAACCCCTCCCCCCTTCTGCGCTGCACTATAATCTAAGCCCCCCCCCACGAAGGGGCCCACCTGTACAACTGTGCCAGGAGCCCATGCTAGTATGCACACGCCACTGACTGTCCAAGGTGGAAACTGGATTTATTAGGCCGTTCTTTTGAAATAAGTTGTAAATAACATGTGATTCGCTTAATGCATGTAATACTACGTTTATTCATCTGTAATTAATATGAAACACGCAGGTATACGTCATGGATCTCCGTGGCATTCTGCTTACATTTTCCCCTTTTTAACAAAATTACGGATTCGTACAGTCGCATTTAGGCTGCGTCATTCTGTAGGTTTACGCGTTTTGACAACTCACCCCAGTCAGAGCTGACTAGGTAAGCTAATTTTGTTGCTATTCCCCAGTCGTAATCAAACAACGGAGACACTTGTTCCGGTTTACTGGCCATTTTATGCAACGGTTTGTATGCAAACAACTTTGAAACAAAAATACTGCCGAGTCTAGCCTAAACCCACCTACACACGCGACGTGCACACATTTCTGAGACATCAGGTCAATGGAGTCAACATCAATAAAATTATTCCGTTCACGTGCGGGGTAGGCACGCACGCATATATTTCCCAAACTGGAGAAAAACACACCACCCACGAGTTTTATAACAACCCAATGACTGACATGAGTTTAAAATAAAATAAAACGCAGGCGTTGGCGGGTTTAACCCTCAACAACCCTCAACCCTCAACCTTTGTCCTCGAGTTGTGTAAAAACGAAGAACACAATACATTTTGTGAGTGCTACAACAATAAACACATCAGGGAGGTAATCCGACGAGATCAAGGGAGGTGTGCTGCGGAAAAATGTTGAAATGTTTAACACACTGACCCACCCCGGCCAGGCCTGCGGGGCCGCAAGCCTAACTTTTAAATCTGACGGACGTTTAATTTATTCTGCAACGAAAATTGCCCATCTTACAACTCAAAGAGTGCAGCCTCTTCACCTGTAGGTGCGTCACTGGGACAACTTCCTCCTCTTTTGGCCTTAAATTATCGAGGATGCTTAGCCAACACTTTTAAGGTTTGTTTCTGGCTCTTGACTTATTCCAGGGGAGCGGCATTGAACATATCTTATACGAAGAGCAGTATTTATATACTCACATGCTTCCAGCGATGCCCGCGGCCCTGTTCTCAGTAACTGTACTTTGAGCGCCTCGACACATAATCAGAACTTCTTGATCGGTCATCAGAACCAGTCCTGGGAGCGTCGGAAACCAAATACGAACAGATGTAAAGCTCTAATAAAAAAAAAAAGTATTATGAGATTTTAGTATTAGAGTGGAAAAATTAAAATTATTACATGTCCATGTGTACTACACTAGATGCATGGTTAGGGGGATGCATCCCCACTACCCCCCCAAAAAAAACTATGAGGAGTCTCCCAATTTTTTTTTAATTCTCCCTCCCTCATCCAACTTTAGAAAAAGTGGTATATTTCATAGCATGATTATTTGAGTGCCTACTAATCACGTCATGAAATATACCATTTTCTGAAATTCGGAAGGGGAGGAGGAGGCGTTAAAAATTGAACGAGGAGGAAAATACGAAAACGTGACATAATACACTGTTGACCAGCTATTAATTATAATTATATTTATTTAGTGTGCCATGCGGGAAGATTATTTTAACTGTTAAACTTGATTTTAAAACTGTAGCCTAGAATAACGTTTAGTTTCAGTCAACATTGGAATTTGAAAATTGATGAAGCCGACTCAGATATTAACTTTGTTCGCTTGCCACATGACTGGTTTATTGGGTGGGGGATTCGTTTCCCCCCCCCCCCCCCCCCCGAAGCCAATAGACCAGCCAGTCGTAAAAATTTATTTTTTTGGGGGGGGGGGGAAGAACTTCGTCCTTCCTTAAAAAAACAGCCATAAAAACAATAAGCCAGTCAGTCGTAATTTGTGTGTGATGGATGGGCGGGGTGGGGGAAGCAGCAATGGCAACGAGGAGATGCTCTTCAGTCCCCCTCCCCTCCCTTGTGGGTACTCCTGGTCAAGCGCCGGTAATTATTTGTGGCCGAGGGATGGGGGCCGGCGGTAGTGAAATGTGGGTCCCAAATTGTCGATGCTGCCCCCTTCCAACACCTTAAAAAACTTCACTCCCACTCACCAAGGTTCGAAACTAATGCGACGTACTCCCCCCCCCCCTTCCCAACCGGAAAAAAAGTAAGCCATTTTTATGCGTTTTCAGGTTAAGTGAAGATCATTTCCTCTAGCCTAATTTTAAAAAAACGGTATTTTGCATCACAAATTCCAAATTGCGTTGAAAACGAGCCATGAATTAAATTACGTTCTTGAAAACATTCCATGAAGTTTCCTTGAAATCTCCTTTGGGCCGAGATTCATGATGGTAGAATAATAACCTCTGATGTAAGGGGTGGTGGGACCACTGTAGCCATGCCCTTTACAATGTCCAACGTTTGCAAGATGAAAAATATCCCACGGTGCCAAAACATTTTTGGAAAGTGATTTTGAAGAACGGTGCACTGGTTGATCCTGAACACAACTTTGTATCTTATAAACACTTACATGATGGGGATCTCCAGAAGCCGCGGTGTCTTTAGAAATTTTCACTGCTGAAAGTGCCATATTTGAGGCCTAGAATAGAGTAGAGACATTTGCCGCCATATTGGCACCAGTATAGAAAAGTTTTGAAGGGCATAACTGCAAGGAGCACTAAATAAAAATGGAGGGAAAAACAATGGAAGAGCGGATTTCTTAGGCTTAAAATAACGTTGTTTTCTCCAACAACAAAAATCGCGCGTTTTAGGTCTAAGAAATCACTCTTCACAGCATCGGCTCTAGTATGACGCCCTTCTGTTTCTCTCCCAAGTGCCCCTTGCAGCTAACCCATTAAGGCTCCAGCATAGAGTTATATACAATAACACTACGTCATGTCACTGCTCTATTAATTGCATTTTTCGTCTAGTTTGGTTGGATTTTTGTTTTTATCCCTTTAAGCAACAAAGCCTGAAAAATAATGACTCCCATGAGAGAGATACAAAAAAAGTCCATGACTCTCCCCCCAATTTCAATTTCCTCTACCTCCACCCCTCCCCTCTCCCCGAACAATAAACAATTACCCAAGCTTCTGTTGTGCGAGAGACAGACAAGACCATCATTTTTTTCTTTGCCGAACTCATTCGGTGATTTCTCCTGTTGCTGCTTTCGGTCAGTCGAGGGCGTTAGTTACAGCCCAAAAGAATGCCAACTGAGATGTTGCTCGCTGCTCTTTTCGACGTAATAGTCCTTTCTGGGTACACGAACGTGTCGCTATTTACTACGAGTGCAGAGAAATAGATTAAAAGGACATACCCTCTCACCATATTCGAGCAGCATGCGCGAACTAACCTTTGCAACAATTTACATAGGTTAAGAGTGACTGTAGCAAAACCGTTTCTGACGAGGGAAAAAATGAGAAAATGAATGTCTTTACAACATTTACACTCGTCTGAATTAATATTGCAAAATTGAGCTATACAGGAAAGCCAACCGGGAGGAAAGTACTTTAACTGTGGAGAGTGATAACCGGCCAGTCGCAACCGGTCTTCTGTACAGTTCCGCCACTACCAATGCGACGTGGTGCACACCTCTATCACGCATTGCAACAGCTATCTCTATTATATAATCTAAAAGCTGCAACCATCAGAATTGCCGGTTAAAATTGTGTTCGCTTTTACGCTTATTTTGCATTTCAGGCGTAATTATAAGCTTTTAGGCCTAAGTTTTACCTGCAGCTTTAATTTCGTAAGTAGCAGCCAACGGAGATTTGGATTGTATAGTAAGCCTATTCATTTTTGCAACACAGTGCGCCTCCGGGCACACAGCTACAGTGTTACAATGAAACGCGCAACATAGCCTATACAGATCACTGGTAGTAGGGAAGTGACAGGAGAGACGCTGTTGACGAAGCCAGCAGGGACTCGTACCAACTTGACGTTGCCGTGGTAACGTGATTTTAGGCCTACTTTTCATTTGTTAGGCTTAACTTTTTAACTGCAGTTTTAATTTTGTAAGTAGCAGACAAACCTAATGGAGAATTTGGTTCGACGGTAAGCCTATTCACTCATGCAACTATGTGACGAGACTATTTTAAACGAAGCTAAAATCCATTTGATTTTACGCCTGCATGTTATCCTAATAATTTCAATTCGACGATCAAATGTTAATATTTAATTTAGTTACGTCGAAGAAGTCTATTAGCTATAAGGAACTAACGATGTTTTAATTAGCCACGTTATTTAACTAACTTTTGATACTGAATCTAACGTTGTTAACCGTGGTCGTCTCTATCTGGTACCGTTGCGAAGTTGAGAAACGCGACGGACGGACAAACGGGGATGGCTGTGCAGAAGACTAAAAGATACTTAAAATTGGTTTTAAAGCTAATGAGGGTTTATCACACAAAGCTAGTAAACTTAACCCTTTAATGCCCATGCCAAACTGGACATTTTTCTTTTTTAAATTGGGTCGGTCGCGGGATTCGATCTGGCATTCACTTGGTTTGCAGACGAGGACGCTGACCGCCGGGCTGTTGCTACTCGCTTTACTCGGGGTCCCGGGGACCCCAATAAAGCTCGCGTTGCGCGTTGGGACTTAGTTTTTTACCGTTCAGTAGCCGTCCTTTTAAAGGGACGCCAAGCTATAAAGGGTTAAAATTATTATTATTTTGAAGATTGCCACTACTTGCCTGTAGACTGAATGAATGAAAGAATGGTTTATTGTGATAATACAAAAGTTCAAGGAAGGAATATTTGAGTATCCACTTTTATCTTGCCTACAAAAAGAAGATATATAACAATGTATCCCAAAAAAACGGTGCTCGACTACTGGCTGTACTGCCCAGCGAGAATCCGTCGCTTAACAACATCTTCAGTGGAGCCGTATTGCCTACCTCTTAACATTGTTGTCTCGCCACATAGTTTTGTGACCATATTATACAACTTCAAAGACGCTTTAACCATAAAATATGCGACGCGGCAGGGGTGTATCAGCTAGGGGCAAATTGTGTGGCGCCATCTTCCTTCCTGTTTATTCTTTTATTTTTTTGAAGGCTGAAACTCATTCTATTACAGTATGATTAAGGGAAGGAAAGAAAATAGTGCACCGTTAACCTGGGCAACTGGTTTTCATCACCCAAAACGAGTGGAAAACTGGCAAGTTCTTTTTAACATCATGGCCAACAAAATTTAGAAACAAAAAAATTTGGTCTACAACGCCCTCCTTATAAAAATCCTCGACCCACTCCTAGTTGCAAACATCGGAGATTCGGTGAGATTTTGGTAATTATTAGTGCATCAGTTTGTACTAACTATAGGGCAGTGACACGGCGTGTGTGTAACTCTATGGTGGAGCCAGTAACTGAGTTAGCTGCAAGGAGCACTGGATGGAGAAAGGAAGATCGTCTTATTGAAGCCAATGCTATTAGACTGGATTTTTTAAGCCTATAACGCGCGAGTTTTGTTGTTGGTGAAAACAACGTTTTTTTAAGCCTAAAAAATCCGCTCTCAAAGCACAGTCTTGACTAGAAATGCCGTTTTTTCCGTTACATTTTAATCTAGTGCACCTTGTAGCTATTACTTCCAAATGGTGTCTCGTAGCCAATATGACGTCACTTGACGCTGCTCTATACTATTAGAAGAAAACTATTCCTCTGATAGGCCTAAAAAATAAACACTCGGGTGTGAATGGATAATAAACATCAAAGTGGGCACAGGTTCAATGATTCCTTCCGCCGCCTCCCCCCCCCCCCACCCCCCAATACCACGGCAAATAATAATTTGCCCCTTACGCGAATCGGTCCTTAAAGTGGCACTAGCATCGATTGAAAGTACGCAGATCTGGCGACATCTAGCGCTATACAGTAGCCTACTATCTAGCACCTGCTTGAACCAAGCGAATGAATGCACAGCGGTAGTATTTTTAGCGAAACAAACAAGCCTCGACCTTCTTAATTATTGAGTGCAAACTTGGTACGTCCTCGTGCACCTGGGAGCAACCTCTAGAGGTTAACAATACCACTACTGCTAGATGGCGCCATAATATTTTCGTTTGCTTTTCAATTGGTGATAGTGCCACTTTAAGTGAATATCATTTATCTCTATGGTGATACGTTGTTGTAGTACATCTGTTTTTCAAGTAAACCCCTTTGGTTCCCCGCCCCCTCCCCACCAACGTTTTGTAGGTCAGGCAGCTATAATCACTAAAGCTCGCCTGCAGATAGTGAAATACCCTAAGCTTTCATTCCAGCAAGAAAACTGGAAGCCATATACGTAATGAACGGTGTGCAGGCTTGATCAACCCCCCCCCTCCCACGCCACATACACACACCCCATGGGCCGCCACGTGTATCGCTTCAATTTTATAAGTGTAGTTCATTGTAATTCAATATATTTCTGTCATTGACCAGTTCAATATGGACGAATGTAATTGAAACCATCACTACACAGATCACGTTCTCCATTCATCGTTATTATGCTGCCTACCTTCTAGGCATTTGTCGTAATTCAAAGCCCGGCAAGATGCATGCGAAAATATGACGCAAAGGTTAGGTGATGGTGGTGATGGAACAGTTAAATTACGGGATTTATCTGAAGGTCAACACAATAGAACAGAAATCTGACTCGTGGCCTACATGCCACTCAAAAACTGTAGCAACCTTTGCAATTGTTTGTGAATTTATTAGCATTTTGTCCTTGAGGTGCAGTCAAAAGGCGGATGCGAGCCAGTCTTAAGCTGCATTCTTCATACTTAAAAAGATGCAATTTGAGCCTGGTTGCTTGGTTGGGTTTGTTCATCTTCTCCTCTGGAAATAAAGTGACTACAAGGTGGTGAAAGGTATAAAAAAAAGAGGACAGTAAAGTCATTTGTGTTTAAGCGTATATTTGTTTGTGGATTTACCTTAGTCCTTTGATACAAAGAAAAAGTGGAACCACACCCGATTGTGGCATGTCAAAGATCTTGGGTTTTCCGCTAGGATTTGACCAGCTAAATTATCCCTCTTGTCGTCTATAGTGGGGGCAGATAACACGATTTGGCTCGGCTCCCTTAAGTAAAAAAAGAACACCAACACTAAAGCACTTGGACCATTGTCTTCCGTGCTTGGTTTTGGGGTTCGTTAATCGTTGTTGTCTCTCCTCTAGCATGGTTTAGTTTAGTTTAGTTTAGTTTAGTTTAGTTTAGTTTAGTTTAGTTTAGTTTATAGTTTAGTTTAGTTTTTATCAGTTAGACGATGACGTTCGGCAACAATGCGTAAAACTTTCGCTGTTTATCCGAGTGGCGAAGCCACGAGGGCAATAAAGCGAAAGTTTTACCGCATTGTTGCCGAACGCCATTGTCTAACATATTTCTACAACGACGAGTTGAATCTTTAATGGACGAGCCATTGTTGCAATAAAGCGACAGTGTTAGTTCATTGTTGCCGAACCATCGTCGAACATATATGTACAACGATTTGCGTTGTTAGTAACCGAGCCATTGTTGTGATAGTATAACGAGCCATTGTTGGCGGGAATGTTCTTTGCTCCAATTTCGTTTTTGAAACTCAATAACTGCAATTATAAATGCCTTATTTGTTTATTTTAATCAATTTTAACTCTTTTCTTTGGGTCTTTCTTCAGCTATAATAAATGAATTATTTTTTGGAAACATTGACACGTAAACATTGTTACGCAAATATTGACAGCGTTGGTAGCTTAGTTTACTTACGTTAGTAAGAACCAAAGTCCTTCGTTTTCTTACTTGCTAGTGGTAAGACAACGGTTTCATTATTGCAGCTATGCGTCTTCATGATATAAATCCACTGCTGCAACAATGGTCCAACAATGAAAGAGTTGTACAAGAATCAATTAGACGATGGCGTTCGGCAACAATAAGGTAAGACTTTCGCTGTTTACCTAGTGGCGAAGCCACGAGGGCAATAAAGCGAAAGTCTTATCGCATTGTTGCCGAACGACATCGTCTAATATATTTGTACAACTCTTTCATTGTTGGACCATTGTTGCAGCAGTGGCGTTATATCATGAAGACGTACAGCTGCAACAATGAAACCGTTGTCTTACCACTAGAACCACGGCTAGACCCACTGGTTTCTTACTTACGTAAGTAAGAAAACGAATGACTTTGGTTCTTACTCAAGTAGTAAAAATAGAATCGCTGTCCATATTTACATATTCTAAATTGTTTCTAAAGTATTATTAAACTATTTCACATTCAAAATTAACAACTAATAATTTTTTAATATGAAAAAAGAATTCTAGGCATAGCAAACGAAGGCGTGGGGTTCTTACTTATGTAAGTAAGAAAACGAAGGTGTTTGCTTCTTACTAACGTAAGTAAATCTAGCCTACTGCCGCTATCAGTGTTTGCGTGTCGATATTTACGTGTCAATGTTTCAAAAATAATACATTTATTGCAGCTAAAGAAAGACCCAACGGAAAGAGTTAAAATTGATTAAAATAAACAAATACGGCATTTATTGCAGTTATTGAGTTTTAAAAACGGAGTTGGAGCAAAGACCATTCCCTCCAACAGCGACTCGTTATGCTATCACAATAATGACTCGTTTATTAACAATGCAAATCGTTGTTGTACAAATATGTTCGACGATGGTTTGGCAACAATGCACTAACACTGTCGCTTTATTGCAACAATGGCTCGTCTATTAAAGATTCAACTCATCCTTGTACAAAGTTAGTAAGAGCATACATGGCCCAGAGCCGTTCGCTGCGCTTAACTTAAGCTTAAATCTAGACACACGCTAGTTGTCGCCGCCAAGTAGACGTTTTATTGTTGTTGGAGCTTAATTGTCAGAGCGTAATTGTTAGAGTGTTATTGTTGTCAGTGTTGTAGAGCTGTTTTCTTACTAGTGTTGTAGGGCTGTTTCTCTTACTGTGTAATTTTTTCTTTCTTAGGGTGGGCGCATGGCCTAGGGCCAAGGCCCCAATAAAGCATATTGGATTGGATTGTCAGATGGCGGCTACTACCGCTAGTAGCCATCTTCTAGTTTTCATTTAACTTTCGAACTATTAGTAGGTGCGATTAACTTGGCTAATAGGATTAACCTTGGCGGCCTTTCCCTGGTTGAATGATATCACTACTTTGAAAGGCCGACCCTTCTTGGAAACTTGGCGGCTGCTCTTATACCAGTTTTGGTTTTGGGTGGATCTATACAACCCAGGCCTACGGGAACAAAGGATGCTAAATTGTCCCTCTGATCGTCTACCCTATGTAGTGGGACAGATAACCCAGTTTGAAAAAGATTCAATTTGTGGTAGCCTTGGTTGGAAAGTTGTGTGTTCTTCTTCTGCTCCCGAATATGAGAAATGTTTCGGAAGAAAGGAGATTATACGTGACGTTGTGTAGGCATATTCTGATGGTCCGAAATTATTTTTATATACCCTTTGGGCAACAATACACCACGTCCGGCAGTGTTGACCAAAATCCATTGGCATCTGTGCCAGTGGGGAAAACAATGTAAACCTTAGGTTAAAAGTGTTGCCACACTATGGTTTGACGTCAACTTGTAAAACTAAATTTGTGCGGGGCAATTCTCCCTCCCCTCATCATAAAGACGGCTTGTACAGCTGCGATTTTTTTTTTGGGGGGGGAGGGGGGGCTTGTGGGCGTAGAATAAGCTGTTTGCCTTCCCAGAAAAAAATCCTAGCTGCGCGGCCCTGCCCTGGACAGTAAGAGAGAAGGAGACTATTGGTGATTTCGTCATTTGGGGTGACCATATGGCACCTCCACGTTTTCCATTCAGAAGATAAAAACTCTTTTGTCAATACCAAAGGGTTGAAATGCGATGTTTCCACAGTGACGGGTAGAATCACCAGCCGACCAACTTCGGCACACCTCTGCTTGGATCGCGACTCCAGTGTACGAAAAGCAACGAAGTACAATCATAAAAGAAAATCCGTAGCAGCAGAATACTGATTTAAAACAAAGGATGTAGCCCTACTTTTTATATTTTATATTTTCATTGTCTTCTGTCACCTCCGTGTTGTAATAAAGTCAACGCAACGTAACCCTTGTCAGGTGGGAGCATAGAGTAGAGAGAGAGAGAGAGACCAACGTAAACAAAGAACGGAAATTATACCACGGCTGTGACGTCACGCTAACTCAACGTCATACTAAATGTCCGTTGGTTAAATCCCGCTAACCAACACCGGAAGTGTGCGTCATCGCAAAAGGTGTGGGTTATCAAGTTACGCCACACTTTTGCCAATAACCCACACTTTTGACACTTCCGGATCACGCGACCGGGAACGTACACACCGACAACCAAATACAGCTTGCAAAAAAAAAAACAACGTAACGCAATAAAAACGTACAAAACGAATTACTTAAAAGGAATGAAATCCCATCCCTGCAAACTCTTATATGTCTTGCCTATAAGATATTCACTCTGCGTTAACTCCCCCCCCCCCGCCCCTCCACAAACTATAATGCAATGACCTTCATTCATACCGATACCCTATTATCATATTTTTTAAACAATTCTCAAACTACAAACGCTCAAAATGAATTACATACGTTCCCAGAATGTCATTCTATCCCTGCGGCCTCTTATCGAAGTTCTATCACTCAAAAAAGCTTCGAAAACACACTGCAAGTGAGCTGGCTAACGTGAAATACGGCGAAACGACGCTTCGTCTCCTTCCCACCCACTCTCCCCACAAACGGACGCAAAGGACTCGTCGGTCTACCATCCATTCCACCCTCCATAAACTAAAATGGAATGACCTTCATTCATAACGAGATATTTTCATAAAACACAAACACGTTTTAATAAAATTAGAGTTAGCTAGACGTCCCAACTGTGGCATAAAACAGTTATTGGCTAGAATCTCGTGGTTATTGATTTTTAACCAACGGCTGCGATCATTGTCCCGGGTCTCGTATGCAAAAGTCTCGGGCTGACGCAGCCGGGCCAATGATCGCAGCTGTTGGTTAAAAACCGATAACCGCTCGCTTCTAACCAATGACTATTACTAAAATGGGTCGTTGTGGCTGAGTGATAGCAGCGCTCATCCTAGTTGACTGGAAAAAGATAACCTGATAGGTAACTGTAGTAGGGACAATTAGTGGCCCACCCAGGATGGGACACGGGTGCAAAGGGGACGTGTGCCCCTCAGTGTAGCGTAAATTTCATGAAATTTCGTGCTTCATTCGTGAACTTACACTGTAAAAAATATTTCCGTTTTTTTACGGTGACAGTCAATGGTAACACTGCTAACAGGAAAATGAACGTAATTTAACGGACGTCCCGTTATCTTGAGAAACGGTAAATTTACGGAGCATTAAGTAAAGATGAGTTGAAGTCAGGCTAAACAGTAATTAATTAATTACTGTTGAGTTTAATTACGGTACTTATTCCGTAAAATATATTTACAGGCATGTTCCGTAAATATTTACGGACGTTGTACGGTGAAAATACGGAAATTTCTAACAGTGTACAAGCATGATCAATGCTTTACAATAATATTCAGCATCTTACATAATTAATCAGCTGTTCCGACTTAAGACAAAAGAAGATTTTATTTTGTCCGAGAAGAAGACGGTAAAATGAAGTCGGAGATGTGCTTATCTGTCTGAGCTTTTAAATAGGATTACTTGTATTCTCTTAACATGATCTTGAATTCAAAACGGATTAGCTTTAATCCAGTTAGCCTACATTCCGGTGTGTGTAACTCACTGCTGCGCAAATTTTTAAAGTCTGGATCTCATGAGGCTGTTAGCAAATCGAGATAATTTGAGCTTAAAAAAAAAATATTTTTGATGTAAAAGTGGCCTGACCGTGGCAAAGAACATGGCAATAGTTAAGTTTTGCATTGACGAATTTTCTAGACGCAAATCTTTCAGGCTATAAAGAATGAGTGGATTTAGAATACCACGAATCTCTTTACAGAATCTGCATATTTTACGAAATAGCAGTTAGGTCATTAAAAAAAAGAAAATTGTTTCTCGGACGACATTTTTTTTCGCGCGGGCGGTTTTTTTGTTGTCTTCGCCCTCTCTCACGTTTGTTTATGGTCTAGCCTACACAATAAAAAACAAGACTGATGTCAGAAAGTAAAACTACGTAAAGTAAAGTCAATATTTTGTAAGCTCACCTCTTGGACATAATACAGAGATTGAAAAACAAATTTGATTTAGCTGCAACAGTACAAAATACACAGCAATCAAATATGAAAAAAAAAAGGTTTATGTGGGGACTTCTAGGCGGTTAGGCGGTACCTGAAACACAGATTTCTTTTTTAAGTGACCTTACGGTATGGATTTTTTTTTTATTCTCACTGAAGTGCAAAGGGTTGTCCATGCCTGGAATGCTCTTCCCTCTCGTGTTGCTTGTGCCCTATCTCTTAAAGGGATATACCTCCCAGCGCCATTTTTCTTGATCCTCCTCATCAAGTACGGCTCCAAAGCTCTATTTCCTTACCGTTAGTCTTTCCCTTGCTAAAAATCCGTTTTAGAAATGTGGCGTGTAGGTGATTTTCTGTTGAATATTGGGGAACTTTATTTACGTTCTTCCAGAACGTATATGATGCTTTGCGCGCCTACAACGACCTTGAAGTTTATCTGTGTGCGCGCAGTACTAATTTTAATCGTTTGCTAGTAATTACTATGCGATTAAAAATCTAAAAGACTAATGCAGTAAAAATTTTAATTACTTATTCCAATAGATCGCCGAAGCAAAATTATAAGGCACTAGTCCAGAAAATTAAAAATTGTGATTTAAAATACAAGAATCATTAATTATAAGGCACTAGTCCAGAAAATTAAAAATTGTGATTTAAAATACAAGAATCATTCCGGTTTTTGGCGACACAATCAATGCGTTCACGCTGGCTTGTCTGTTAGGCGCAATGCCGACTGAGACAGTAGCTACGTTCTTCACTACGAGGAACGAATCTACTGTCTCAGCTGACCTTGGCTATGGTAAATGCGCGGGTGCGATCGGGACGTGGCTGTTATAAGGCAGGCGGAAGGTTATAAGGCAGGCCGGATGTTGCTTTAATGCCTTTAAATCCCTTTTTGATATGCTTGTTTGTTAATTGTTTGTTAATTGTTTGTTGTCTTGGGTGGGTGCATGCTTCTTGTGCCTTTTCTTATCTATTTCTATTTCTAGTGTAGGCCTAATATGTGGTTTTTTTTTCCTATTCCTAACCATTTCCACACTGCTGTACCCTCTAGGTTATAGTCCCTCTTACGTTAACAAAAATGACATAAACACCAGATAAGTGATCCCTTTTTATTTCGTCATCCCTTTTACGTTCCTAATGAAGTATAGTTTGTTCCACATTATGTTTTCAGAAAACTGACTGGATGACGACTCGTTTCCTTGCACTAAGAGTGCAAAAACATGTGGATATCACACTTGTAGACTCAACAAAGTTACTGTTAGAGTTTACAAATTGGATGTTTATGGATTTTTTGCACTCGTAGTGGAAGAAAACGTGGCATCATACAGTCAGTTTTCTGAAAACATAATGTGGAACAAAGTATAGGTGGTGCTAGACTGTCATCACCGTTTTGTACAATGTGCTGCCACCAAGGTGGTAACTGCCAGAGTTAATAAAAGGGCAGAGCACATGATTCGGATAATTCGGCGATGCACAACTTCCTAAACCACAGTCGGAGTAGCGTCTCCTACCTTTCGCTCCTTACACCATCAACTCGACCATTTTACACCGACACAGCAGGACACCCGGCCTGCCTTATAACATACCGCGTGCCAAATTACAGCTACGCGCAGATCGTCATCCGAGCAATTACAGTGCCAAGGTCGGCTGGGGTGGTAGCTGCGTTCCTCGCATAGCTGCTGTCTCGGTTGGCTTTGTGAATAGTACACGAGACAGAATCAAGTCAACGATTGTGTCGTCACAAACCGGAATGATTCTCGTATTTTAAAATCTCTATTTATAATTTTCTAGGCTAGTGTCTTATAATTTTGCTTCGGCGATCTATTGGAATAATTAATTTGAATTTTTGCCGCATTAGTCTATTAGATTTTAGATCTCATGGTAATTATTAGAAAATTAGTAGATGTGCAAACAGAGATGAAACGTCATGATTATAGTACGCGCAATGCATCATTTAGTGACGGGTCGTTAGTAAATAAAGTTCCATTATATTCAATAGAAAATCTCCTACACGCCACATTTAAAAAAGGATTTTTAGCAAGGGAAAGACTAACGGTAAGGAAATAGACCTTTGGGGCCGTACTTGATGTGGAGGATCGAGAAAAATGGCGCTGGGAGGTATATCCCTTTAACACGCTTTGTGCTAATTTGGCTTTGTGCTGGGACAGGATACTTCTATTTTTAAAGCGTCAGGAGCAAGCATAAAGTGGATAAAAGTTACCATAATTTCGAATCATTCAACTAAAAAAAAAAAAAGGAATAAACGACGGGAACATTCAACTTTCTCCTCCCCTTGTTTTTACAGAACAATCTTTGAATTTAAATTTCAATTTAACTGGTTCCTTGACAAGAACCTGCAACTCTCTCTGCGCGTCTCTCACAGAACACGCTGTATGTTCTGCAGGGCACCCAGTAGGCCACTCCCCTGTTCAACCTAATGTGGGCAGGTGGTTGTGTTGGCCCCGGGTGGAAATGGGTGTACCTGGTAAACTTCAGTCAGTTATTCTCATTTTCGTCTTAATCTTTCTTATACTCTTTTGGTTTCCTTACCTAAACAAAATTTGTAAACAACCCCCTCCTCCTCCCCCTTTCCCCAGCCACCTTTTTTTTATAGCCATCGCCTACCTCACTAGCCTGTTTTTTTCCATCACCACTTCCTTTCTAAACTGATTTACATATTCCACTTTGATGGCCGCATGGACGACAACATGGACTCCTGCCTTTGATGTCTATTTTGTATTATTTTGCTCCCATCTTTTTTTTTTTTAACTTTAAAAACTTAGAGCCAATTTCATCGGTTTTACGCATTTTGCAGTGGGTTTTACTTTAAACCAAACTTACGCATTTTAGCTGCAACTTTAAAAGCAGCACGTACGTATAGATGTACGTACATTTACTGAAAATGATGTGCGTTAACTTAAAAAGATGATAAAACTGCGTACTCTCCACACCAATGACAAAAAAAAATCAACCTAATTGATAAAAAGCAAATATACATATAACAGGGAAGTCCAACTACTACTGTCTTATAAGTTACCATCGTAAGACAAAATCGTCATAAAAGAAAGCACATACGGCTCGATGCAGTGTCCATGACAACATTACCATATTTTGGTCGCGACCCAAGGTGTATTACTATAGGATACTAGAGGATCTGGCGTATGTACTAGAGGATCCCAATACAAATTAACTATGCGTCGTTTTAGGCTTAATTCTACGTTGAATTCCTTTGCCTGTAGAAACGTTGGTGTGTGGAATAGTTTACCTGATCTTGTAACTTGCGCCCCTTCGGCTAATGCTTTTAAAAATTGTTTGGATAATCATGTAACTTATGAAGTAAGATATTTTATGATTATTTGTAAGAATCCTTTGACATTGGTCATTTTGTGCACTTTGCCTTTCGACCAATCTTGCTGTTATTGAACGATCTGTTTTGTTCCTTGTTATTTTAGTATTTATGGAGTTTAAGCGAACCACGATAAATCGATCAATTTTTGTACGTACCGACCTAAATCTGCATCCTCTTCTCATTTCACGTTACAAAAATTGGGGAAATGTTTTTTTGGTTATGTAAACACGTTTTTTAGCTCTCCAAGCGCGTTTTTTCACCACGTAACACGGTGGGCCCGGCCGTGTAAAGCGGCGGCCATGTTCCGGGATTCAGAGTAGCACGAAAAGTTGGCATCGCGAAAACGGAAAGTTATGTTCCAAACTATGCTGTCTGCAATTTTTGTTGTTATTTTTTTTAGGTTAGGTTAGGTTAGGCCAGGTTAGGTAGGTTAGGTTAGGTAGGTTAGGTTAGGTTAGGTTAGGTTAGGTAGGTTAGGTTAGGTTAGGTTAGGTTAGGTTGGGTTTGTTAGGTTGGGTTAGGTAATTTCCGTCTCCTTTCATTGCGATGCAAATCAGGTTTTCTCGTTACTGTCTCCTGCGATATGGCCGGCGCTTCAACACGATCGTAACGATCGTTTTACGTGTTTTCAATGGTTTTTTTTACACCTTAAAACACGTTTTCCCCCTGTTTTTTAATGTGATTTGGCAAGAGGATGATGATATGCGTCGATTAGTAAAAAAATTAGTGATTTGGAGTGGTTCGCTTAAACTCCATAATTACCGTTATTTTTCCTCTTGCTTCGGCTGTTTATTTTTGTTCATTTCTATGGATATGTTTGCCGCATTCCTTTAGAAAACTGGAAACAAGTGGTTGTTATTAAATTTAATTATGCCGCGTTAAAAATACGGTGTACAGATTTTGGCGTTGAATGACCGTGAATCAGGGAAGGAGATGACTTCTTCAAGCCAAGGCCGACTGGTTTAGAAATCACGTGTCTCGCCTCCTGACCCAAC
>JAHWFP010011736.1:11192-30580 GCA_023313725.1 Lithobius niger | reverse complement strand
GCAAACTGTCGTGCACAGACTCACCCGGCTCATCACCTGTGTCCCCCACTTAGCAACAGCCTACCCCTATCGTTATCTGATAAAGGGGAGGGAGGGGGGATTTTAAAAGCCAAGTTTTCTTGGCCCAACTTAAAACAGAAATATTAACTGCATCTTTTTTCCAGTATTCAAGGACTGCGCCATAATTTTTATTTCTTAAATTTTAAGGGACTGCACCATAATTTTATTTCTTAACCTTAGAGGAAAGTTTTGGGGGACATATTTAAAAGACTGTTGTTTAGGTAATTTTTAAAAGGTGGGGGTGGGGGAGGGGGACCTCTTTTTGAAAAAGACTGCTATTTAGGTAATGTTTTAAAGGAAGGGGTGGGGTAGGGGAGCATCTTTAAAAGGCTGCTATTTAGGTAATTTTTTTAAAGGTAGGGGTGGGGAGGGGGAGGGGCATTTTTAAAAGGCTGCTACTTACGTATTTTTTAAGGTAGGGGTAGGGAGGGGGAGGGAGGAATCTTTAAAAGACTGCTATTAGGTAAATTTTTTAAAGTAGGGGCGGGGGCGGGGAGGACATCTTTAAAAGACTGCTAGCTAACTTAATCTTATTTGTGGTGTAATGGCACCCTGTAGAGAGGCTCTCTTATTTATTTTTTTAATTAATATTCCCATAGATAATTTTTTAAGTCAACTTCCTATAAAAACTCCATGCCTCGTGATGTCATCTCCTTCAACTCCAATCTTTAAGACCAACAACTCAACCCGTCTTTCTAACTTGTCTTTGTGGGCCAGTGGGCTAAGGTGTTAGTCACTATCTCTGATGAGGCAGCTGACACTGGTTTGAATGTCGCCACAGCCGAGAAAAAAATTTTCTACTGATTCAATACTAATTTAATAAAACAGAAAAGAAAAGAAGAAAGGAAGGAAAATAAAAAATGGCAGACGAATAGGAGGAAAGAAAGGAAAGAAAAAATGGCGCCCACCTTCATGACGTCACAGGGGTGCAGGTCAACATCCTCCTTCTCAATTTCGAGAAATTTACCGCGACTACCCAGCGGATTAACGCTTACACAATAGGGGAGGGGGGATTATCCACGCCCCTTTCTATTGTCTCTCGCCATATGGAGTGTACTCTCTCTAACGTGGTACCACGTGAATATTATGCTGTTGACATGGTGGGAAAAAAGGGAATGTTGTTTGATAATGTTTTGGTAGTTTGTGCTTTTCTATTTTTTACTAAATTTTGCAACTTGCATTGGTGTAATTCGGAAAGCTACATTTTAGCCTTGCAGTCAGTGTATTTGTGAACACTGTTCAACATTTTTGTTTCCCTTGCCTCTAGGTTTGGTTGGGGGCTATGGAAGAATTGTGGAAGTTGATGAAACAAAGATTGGAAAGAAGATAGACGTTAGCGGTGGTGAAGTTGAAGGTTGTTGGGTGATGTCCTTGATTGAGTGTGATCCTCAAGTACCCCATCAGCAGGGAAAATACCGACTCCAACTCTACCCGGAGAAAAAACGAGGTGCCGCAAACTTCATATCCCTTGTCAGACGGCATGTGGCACCTGGGACCACAATAGTGACCAGTCTTGGTCAGGAATACCTTGGACTGGCAGGAAAAGGATTCCATCATCTTACTGTTAACCACAGTCATGAACTTGTGAATCCTCAAATAGGTCCTCGTACTCGACCAAAGCGGTCTACATGGAGCCATTTGAAAGCAAGATTGATTCCACAAGTTCGACCACATAATCTAGCGGACCATCTATGGGAATATCTTTACAGACGTGAAGTCAAGTTCCGTAATGTAGATCCTTTCCTGTATTTTGTGTCAAGGATTTCTGAAATCTATCCACCCTCATAAAAACGGTGGCCGACACTGCTGAGAATATCATTTCCCAATGAACGCCTAGATCTAGAAATGGTTTACGTTGTTGCTCTGGTAAAGCTGTCATAACGGTCTTAAGTGCTTTCTTTGAGTTTAGGTCAAGCTGAAAGGTTTCAGCAGATGAAACCAAGTGCAGTGATGCCAGTAGCTGTGACGAAATATGCATACAGTTGCAAGCAATGTAATTTGGGTTGATTTGCTTACAGAACAGACATTCTTACTGTACAACTAGATTATGAACTTAAACTAAAACTCCGTTGTTGGCAATGTAAGATTAAATGCTACTCTTCAAATAGGTGTTGAAATGACCTGGATATCTGGAAAGTTACTTATGGGGAGGTCATATCTTCCAAATCTGAAGTGTGAATAATGAGGCTGTAACAACAGGAGTTAAAAATATTAAAACTTACTAAGAATAAAATTAGCATAATACACCTAATAATAATAGTGTTCTGCGTATTTGAGCTTGTTAGTCCAAGTAGTGTGCATTTTTCATGTTAGTAACGTACAGTATTTGTGTAACATAAAGAAGGCCCTTAGTAATTAAGTGTACATTTGCTTGGAAATATTCATTTACCAGCTTCCTTTAAGGATGTGTTAACTTAAAAGATATGGGAGTAATACTCTTTTAAAGGATAAAAAACAGGAACAGTTGGATGATCTTGTACATTTTAAAAGCTGCTTGAGCATCCTTTAAAACAATACCAATCCCATATCTTCAAGTTAACTGAACCTTGTCGAGGAGGGAGCTATCGATATTACACAACAATCTTACTGATCACTGATTTCCCAGTTTCCTCCTACGCCTTTGCAAACGTTAAACATAAACTAGAGTATACATTTATTCTTACTGTGGAGTTCAATAATAAGTTTTAATATCGTGATAAAAAATGATTATGAAGTCTGAATTCAAACAATCGTTGTGGTCTAATGTGAAACCATAAGGACCGATAATAATTTATCACCAGGAGGGTAGTGGTGAAGTCATTGATTGACTGACAGCATTACGACTGTTGATTTTCTGGGGGCCTTTTCGAATAGGAATTCTGAAATTTTTTAGGCCCCATCAAGTGGAGGGGGTCACACAAGTAAACACTGACCTAACTGGAGGAGAAAGTTGTTATTGGACCTAAAAATGACACCGGCAAGCAGTGTTTACCGTTACGCGAGTATGACATTGCACTTCACCACTAATAAATGAACAATTATAAACTCTGTCAACTCTAATTTTAGGTGGAATAATGCAGTGTCCACCTTCTTCAGAAGTCCAGGCAAAAAACGAAGTACTAAACGAGGTTCTCATTGCTTCAGGCTGTGTCAGAAATCTTCATTTACCAGCTTCCTTTAAGGATGTGTTAACTTAAAAGATATGGGAGTAATACTCTTGTAAAGGATAAAAAAGAAGAAAAGAGATGAACTCGTGTGCATTTGAAAATTTCTTGTGTCCAAATTGAGTGTGAATGAATTTGATGAACTCGTCTGGCGAGTCGAATCCAAGTGTGTGCAGAACGAAACTGAAAGTACAAAACGGCACTTACGGAAGTTGAATGTTATGGGAGTGCATCCATTTTCTTATGTGAACCGATGATCTGAAGTGGATTCATGCTCAACTGGTTCCCTCCCCCATTCCCCTCCCTCGAGTGGTGCTATTGATGTTGGTATTTGTTCGTCCTTTACTCCCCACCTGATTAATCCCCACTTCTCCTTCCCCATTCCACCAATTCTCCAGCCTCGTCCCCCACTTCTCCCTCCTCTTCTCCCACTGCTCCCTCGCCCTCTACTCCTTCCCTCTCCCCCGCTTCTCCATCTGCCTCCTCATCCCCCACTTCTCTCTCCTCCTTTCCCAGTCTCCCTCTCTCTCTCTTCCACTGCTCCAATGCCCTCTCCTCTTCTCCCACTGATCCCCCCCCTCTTCTTCTCCCACTGCTCCCTCCCTCCCCTTCGTCCACTACTCCCTCCTCCTTTCCATCTGCTCCCACTGGTCCCCCACCTCTACCATGGCCCCCTCCCCCGATACCACTGCTCTCTCGTCTTCTTCCTCTTCCCCTTGTGTTCATCCCCTTCCCTCCCTTGCTCTTCTTCGCCCTGAGCCCCGATCCACCAGACGAACTCCACCCCCACCCCCTCCCTCCCCTCGTGCTCCACCCCCCTCCCTCGAGAAGGCATCCCAATCACCCCCCACCCTTAGCCCTAGTCCCGCATTTATCAGTCTCTCGTCTTGGACGCTGACAGAACCTGAGCTCTTGCTTGACCCTAAGTTTGTGCCGTCCACTTCACCATGTGACACCCACCTTCTAGCCAATCTGACTGCAGATTTGCAAGTGATTCTCTCGCGGTTTAGTTTGACACCTGAAGATGTGCACCAACTGTCTTCCTCTGTGCTCAAGAAACCCCAATGTGGTCCTTCAAACCTTTCTAAGCCCAGTGGCAAGCCCTGAAGGCCTTGAGAACAACCCTGATGTCACCATGGTCTATTCTGGCATGACCAATGCTTCTGTAGTAATGAATACTCTAGACTATCATAAAGCAGTATTCAAGGAAATTGAAAAATCTGATATGTATGAGGAAATAAAATACAATATGGGACGAAGTGTTGAAAATCAAATTGGATCCAAGCTCAGGTACCTGGAGAGCCAAAAACTAATTGACAGGGACTAGAGAACAGCCTTATCTTCGCATGACGGTTCTACTCTTCCCCATATTTTTGCCCAGATCAAGACCCATAAACAGGGATGTCCCCTGCGGCTCATCACGTCTGCTAAGAACGTGCACATCACGCGAGTGGACTGGTGGCTGACGAAGAGGCTCGATCGATACATTTGGGGAAAGTGCAAACATAGAAACACCCAGGAGCTACTCGACGAACTTGACACAATCCAACCTGATAAGAACCAAAGACTTGTTTCGTTTGACGTCGTCGCATTATTTCCAAGCATCCCCCATCGGCTGCTGATGGAAGTTCTTGAGCTATCTGCTGCTCGAGTGAAGCTAGACATGGACGAACACAGAGTTAACAGGGAACTTTTGAAATGTATACTGTCTTCCATTTATGTAACGTTCCATCATAAGACCTTCCGTCAAGTTAGAGGTACCCCGATGAGGTACTTGTGCTCAACCGTGCTAGCCGAAATGGTCTTACAGTTTTTGGATGAACACATCACCAAGAAGTTCCCTTCCATGAAGATCTGGAGAAGGTTCGTTGATGATGCAGTGGCTTCTCCCAAACAAGATGAAATTCCCCTCGGAAATGGGATGAGCTCAATGGGTGGAACGCCAGGATCCAATTTACTCATGAAGAGGAGATAGATAGTAGCATCCCTTACTTGGACGTAAAACTTACCAGGAAAGGCCAGAGGATCGAATATGAGCCTTTCCGTAAAGAGACTCACTCTGGAAGGGGAATTCCATATCCATCATGCCACCCGAAACACCAGCTACGGGTGATCCTCCTCAACGAAATGTGCCGCATCGCCAACCATTCTTCCACCCAAAGTATTGCAAATAAGCACTTGCAACTCGCAAAATCATGGTTCCTGCTTCTGGGTTACCCTGCATTCATGGTCAACTCGGCGATCAAGAAGGCTCAGCATGGGAAGAAAGGCCGCAAGGATCGAAAGAAAGACGCACCCTGTGCTGTTGTAACCCATGTGCCAGGACAGAAGAGAAAGTCTATCATACCCTCAAAAAACGGGACATAGGTGCTTCTTGAAGCACCCTCCCAACCTCAAAAAGCTGCTTAAAGGGAAGCAACCTGAACCTACCCACCCTCTCCCACACTCCCCATCTCCTCCTCCTCCCCCCAACCCAAAGCCTATCCCACCCCCCTTATCCCATCGCTATCCAACCCACAGCAAGGATAGACATCCGACTCCCAATTCCCCCCTCTTCCCTCCAAAAAACCAGCAGAGTAAAAAGCATGTGCTGCAACAGCCACCTGCAGACCCAAGGTGCTTCAGCCGAAAGAATGTCGTGCACTGCGTGCCATGTAGGGACTGCAAATCGGTTTACATTGGAGAGACACACCGAAAACTCCAGACGAGAATCCATGAACACCAAGGAAAAGTGCGGACATTATACCCACTCAATGGCATTTCCGTCCGCCAACGAAAGGAAAATCATCAGATTGCGTGGGAACTCACCTCTGTCCTGCTGAAATCCAATACACCAAACGACGCCTTCGTGGGTTGGAATCTCTAGCCATCCAACAATTTCGGAAGCATGGTGCAGCACTTGTGAACATTGCCCATCCGTCCTATCCCAACATCTAGCGACTAGTGAGACCAGAGCTCACCAAATATCTCAGCAGGCAATGGAAATCGAAGTTTGAGCGCGCGATAAAGATCAGTGGTCCAACGGAAAATGCGGCAACTTCACATTCTAATTCAGATTCTGACACGGCCTGAAGCAATGCGAACCTCGTTTAGTACTTCGTTTTTTGCCTGGACTTATGAAGAAGGTGGACGCTGCATTATTCCGCCAAAAATTCAAGTGTACAGAGTTTATAACTGTTGATTTATTAGTGATGAAGTGTGAACTTTGAATCGCAATGTCTAAATGACACTTTCAGCAGTAGAAAATTTTCTAAAAATGCCTCGGCTTCTTGGGGCAAGCCTCTCTTCCACCCCCCCCCCCCAGAATAGTGTGGGGATCTGTCTGTACTACTTAGTGTAGTTTTATCTTGTTCAGGTGCTGACTATGTTAGGGGTGTAGGCGTACAAGCAAACTGTCCATTCCATCACAATTATTGTATGAAACTCGACACAAGATGGGTGTAAAGAACATTGGTGTTTCATAACACATGTTTAACCTTGTCCTTTCTAAGCAAAGCACGTTTTCCGTGAGACTAGTGGAAACTTATCGGTATGGAGTGCTACCTTAATTTAGCTAGTGGAAATCATTTGTAGATAGTCTCAATAGGCATACGAAAAGTGCATTTTTTGGGGTCACATTATTTTTGGACCTTGAGTGGGAGGAAATCATAATTTCTAAAGGAATTTGAAGGGAGGCCTTATCAAAAATATTGTGGTCACATTTTTATTTCTTCCAATACCTCCCTCCCGTTTCCCTGGCTGTAAATAATGACCAGTCCCTAAGAGTTCCTTTTTCTCACAATTGACCAACACCTTGTTCTTAAAGTACTTCAGAATTATCTACTTGTGGATGAAGCAAACCGGAAGGCATTACAGTAAATCAAATAGTTACCTGTGTTTATCTTTACTGCGACCAACGTTTTCTACAAAAATCAAACCTCTGTCCGGCTGGGAGTCCTATCTCCATCTGTTTAAGAGGCGGGGTACTCAGTGTTATCGAGTGTGAAATTATTTGATGGTACAAATTGCATCTTCAGGTCAGATATATAATTACACTGTTGAATGAGAAAGTAGTGGAAAACTGCCCTTCCTGTTCTTGCTCATCCACTGAAATCAGTATAACTTCACTACACACCACTGCCAAAACCTTCACAATCAACCTCCAGATCCGCAGCTCTTAACTATAACTTCCCCACCACCCTTCCCCGCACTACCACCATTTGGGGCACATAAGATGAATTTGTCAGGAATTTGTTTCTCCTATTCAGCTACTTTACATTTGATTTGATTTACTTTAATCTGAAGGAGAAAGAACTTCGTATTTATGGTAAATACGTGAGAAATTGTTATCCACCTGAACTGATTCAGAGAGCACTCAACAAGAAGGAAAAGAAGTTTTTATGTCACTTTTGCAAGATGAAGTGGTAACTCACCTTCTCCCAACATTTGATTTAAAATCCCATATGTGGCAGCCCATAGCTGAAAACAATACTGTGATTCAAGGATTTTTTCTCCTCCAACGTCAGCGGCATGCAAAGAAGTCTATACAATACCATCACGGAGGTGGGGAAGGTGGAACCATTGTGGGGTTTTCTGCATAGGAGAAGCGTGGTACTTTATGGAACAACGTTTTAGTAGCTTGATTCATCTGTTCGTGCTGACAGTAACACTGGAGTGCTTAAAACTGCTACACTAATCATGTTCCAGATTGGGGTACACCAATGATTCAAAAATACCTGGAATGGTTAATTTTAAACAAACTAATGCAAACCTCCTTTTGATCTTAAGGCAAAAAATTTCCTAATTCATAAATAAGGAAACATCCTTTAGTCTGGGAGCTAGAGATGTTTGTAGGACTTTCGAGAGCCGGAAGTTTTGTTGGTTTGACACATCTGCCATTTAAAAGATTTAAAAATAAAAGTAGTCACTTGTTCTGAATAGTGGTCATTTTCTGACAAATGGCCGCCATCTTGGATTTTTCCAGAATAATTTTTAAATATTCAAGTACAATATAGGAATGATGTATACTATTTTATACGTTTTTAGCATAGCTGAATTACAAAAAAAAATTCTAGGGTGGCCATGTGTCGTAAATTGCTGCCATCTTGGAATTTCCTAGAATATGTGCAGTATAGTGTGTATAACGTATATCATTTTATACGTTTTTAGGTATACTAAGCTCAAAACGATGACGAAAATTATCTAAATTTATTAGCTTTTGTTTCAACTTACCACTATACATTTAAACATTGGCTCATAATGCTCATTCCATTACATTTGTAAAATGAACAGTCAGTTATCTTAACAACTCTGCAAGGACAAACTGTAGCTCTTGGCATTTCTGACAGGTACAGGGAGGCACAAATTCATTAGGTTACAAATGATCTGGTGTTACGAAAGGCTTAAAAGTTCCATCATCATCTTAGTATCCGTGGGGATTTATTTTCTAGCACTTTTCCATAAGTAGCATTGAAGGTAGGCTCTCGTGATATTAAAGTCAGGCATGAGAGTAGCCTTGAACAAAAAAAGCAGAAAATAATTTTTAGTAAAAAAAAAAAAGAAAATACGACGGATTTTTTCTGAAAATAAGCTGAACATTTTAAGATTCGTATTACGGTTGCTTTTAAGATTCGCCTACATTTAAATGAAAGACCTGCCATAAGTTCAAAACTGAAGTCAGAAGTACCAACAAAAAAATAAAAAAACTGGAAACTTCCTGAAAATATTTCCCAGCACAAAAAAAGCTGAAATCAGGTTGATGAAGGGTGACATAACTGAGAAAAGCATTACCTTCGCTTGGTGGTATTGTTCAAATCGCACCTAATCACAATTTTGTTCTGATGAACCCAATGCTTTACAGATAAACTTCTCTGCAGTTTTTTTTTCATTTCATCATCAAGAGGAGTCACTCCAAAGTTTTCTAAAAGTTCTCCTGATGAAACAACAGTTTTCAGTGCCATAAGTTTTGTTCCATTCTTATTTGTTGTATCACAACCAGCTATGATACACACTTTGGCAAGAATAGGTATAAGAACGTCATTCACGTTGTTCATCATTAACACTGGCGATAGCTCACTGGTGTTAGTAAGGGTCGACCTATGACCTCTGTGTTAAACACTCAACTTTGAGAGCTTGTAACTTCGTCAAAAGTAAACATATTTAAACCAAATTTGGAATCTAGCCTTGACTAGTCAAAGCCTGCCTGCAGTCCAAAAAATTGTGCAATTCGGCCTAGCCAAACCCGAGATACAGAGAGGGACCAAATATACAACTTTTTGTTCTTAGTTTTGTTCTTGTTCTTCTGGGGATGTACCTATCGTCTGTCCTTTCTACAGGTCAAACTATTTATCCCATAAAGCTGGTTCTTAGCTCATTTTACAGGTATTGCTCCGTAGATGTGCCCTTTCCATGAGGCCTTTTCTAATTCGTCAAGTGGTTCAGGGGTTACGGAGCTCTAAACGACCAGATTGATTGACAGAAGGAACACGGACAAGCTTTGACAGTCAGGGTCTAAGTGCAAAATTTTGTCAGTAAGAGGCTGGTAAGCATTAGATCCTACTACTCGGTGGCCGGCAATAACTACATTTTGACGAAAAACTGGAAATCCTCCTACAAAGACACATGTGATGATCCAGTGGTAGTAGGTAGACGTTTCCTGATTTGCTTTATGTTGAAAATTATTTTTTATTATTTGTTGAAAAAGTAACATGACAGCATATGCGCAGCAGAAAGCATTATTGCTTATCCTCTACCATAAATCGCCGAAATATAATAAAAAATTGTGAAGCATCAAAAGACAAAATGCCAAACTTCACAAGAAAATTGTGTTTTAAAGTTCTTTAACAACCGTTCATACACATTCTACAACCATTCATACAAGTTCTGTCCAAATAGACTAGAACTAAGCTAACCACTGGGTAGTAAGGGTCTAATGCTTGCCAGCCTGTTACTGACAAAATTTTACACCTAGACTCTGACTGTCAAAGCTTGTCCATGTTCCTTTTAGGTTTTATGACTTTTAGACACTTACTCTAAATATTTAATGTTCCATTTTTGTTTATTAATTTTGTGTAGTGGTATGTAGCTGACTAATGCCAGAGTGTCCTTGATCAGGGCATTTTTTAAGGAATGTGAAGTGGTGCTCCAAATAGTACAAAAGTGCAAGATTCTGCGGCCATAGGGCAGAAGAAATATGGCGGAGGAGGATAAAGGGTCCAATACATTTTTGCACTAAAGTGCTCAAACATTTTACAGTAAAATTAGTTTCGTTTGCTTTAGGAGGCTTTATTGGAATTAGTACCACCATGAGTCTATGAAAATGATGAGTTATCAACTCCTTTAGATTTAGTTTACTCTAGCGTATGATCAAAAACCCCATACTGTACGGATGCGACACCTGTTGCCAGATGCCTGAAATAAACTTAAGTAGAAACCAAAACTCGAAACTCTGGTCGCGCGAGCAAATCTAAGCCGGAAACACAGTTAAGTGCAGAGCTGTTTCCTTCCTTGACTGAAGCTCGCCCTTGTATCCGACACTTGAATTAGATGTTTCTACCCAAGGCCCGCAGAGATAGTAGCTGCGCAGCGTTACTGATTAATTGCTAAGCCAAACTAAAAAAAATTGTTTCTGTTTATAATTCGTCGTTACGACTTTTCTATCTCTGTGCAAACATGTATCTTCCTTGAGCATATGCTGTAGACAAATTCAATCTGTGATTGGTGAGAACTAATCATCTCTTTGAAAATGGGAACAATGTGAACGGCTTGAAAATGCTTTAAAAAGTCAACTGTGTAAAAAGTCAAATTTTCAGTGTATCCAGTGGTGTAAGGGACCAGTCATTATTTATCGCCTAGGAGGGGGGGTCATTATTTAAGACCCTCTCGATGGGGGGCTCATAAATTTTTCTAGGTGCCGTCAAGAGGGGGGGGTGTCAAAAGCACACTGATCAACTGGAAGAAAAAGTCATTATTGGACCTCAAAAATGGCACTTTCAGAGTCAAAATTTCTAAAAACACGTCAGTTTCTGGACCCCCCATGATGTGAATGTTGCAAGGTTTTAACGCTATTAGTACCGTTTCAGCAAGTCTAGTTTTTACAAAAAAAATTCTAGTAAAGCCTTGGCACCTGGTTTTTTGGCTTCTTCGGTCTTTTAGGTGCTGACTATGTTGCGGATTTAGGCATTCAAGCGTGTTCAGTGTTCATCATACTTATTGTACGAATCTCGACAGGAGGTGGGTGTAAGGAACATTTTATAGAACATTTTTATACCAACATGTCTTTTCGTTAAAAACGAGTCACGTTTCCTTACAACTAACGGTAACTATCGGTTTGGAACGCTAACTTACTTAGTTTGGCTAATGCACTAATCTTGGCTGCAGGAATCATCTGCAGACGGTCTCAATGGCTATACGAAAATCGCACATTTTTCTGGGGGGGCACACTATTTTTGGACCTTGGGGTCAAATTTTTTTCAGGATCTCCACGGGGGGGGGGACATCGAAAATTTGGTAACATTTTCATTTCCTCCCCCCCCCCCCGGCCATAAATAATGACCGGTCCCTAAGTACATGTCTTTGCCGTCCATTCGTGTTCTATACTATGAGAAGATATTGCACAGAGGCAGCAGTGTTCACGGTTCACTCCAGCAGTAATTTTGTGTGTCATTTTAGTGTGGATGCATTCTTGAGATGTGTATAGGTGATTGCTCTAAGGTACAATTCTAAAGAAGGTCACGTTAGCCTTATGGAATTTAGTTATGTATACCACGCGCCATGGCTGTTTGCCGTGATGTGCACATCACATGACTGGGCTAGTCCAATCAGACGGCCAAACAGCCGTTGTTCTCGTTCGTCATTGGCTAACTCATGGTGACGTCACGGCAAACAGCCATTTGCGCATGGTTTAATTCCATCCTGGCTTGTGCCACAGTAATGAACTGGTACTGTAAGTAACAGACTTTCACGTGACACTTCAATGTTAAAAGTTGGGTGAGAATTAACATTGTGTATGAAGCCCCTGCACCCAATATAGAAGACATTACAGGATACCGTTATAGTGATGTCATTTTATTCGTGACGAACTGATAACGACTTTCACGAAACTGTTAATTGTCATTAAAGCAAGCAGTGGTAAAAGATGACTGTGCTGTTCTATCAAGTATAATTATATATAAAGCTCAAGGTGGGGGCGACACAGCATGCTGCACGGTAATTGACGGGATCTAATTCAAAACGAAGAATAAAAAAAATTACCTGGGTTCAGTACGACCCTGCCTGGTTTACCCCAGTGAAAATGGGTTTAAATACAATTTTTTTTTATGCTGTGCCTTGATTATTTTAATGTATTTAAGCAATTTATACGAATTTGTATGCTTGATAACGGCACTGACTATAGTTGAGACGAAACGTCACATTTTAACCTGTGGCCTACTTTATGCTTTACATGTTCATGTGCTTGTGCTTTTCGATGCGTTAAGCCACACACGGTGGGCCAAAGCATACTCGTAATAATACTCTTTTATCTTGAAGGAAACGGAGGCGTGCAAGCAGTCATAAAAGCCCCTGATAGGCTTACCGATCATCACATCGAACAAAACACCTTACTTGCTCACGACGGGTTGGTCAATTGCGTATGAAACTCCAAAATATAGTTACAGAATTAGAACTTTCAGTGCGCAGGCTCTGCCGCACATGCGCATGCGAATATCGAATTGTTTGATAATGTTTTGTCGTAGGGCGAAACTTTTAATACCTTTGCCTGACAAAGGAAAAACTCCTCTAGACGTCTGACGACGTGTTTACGGCAGTGTGTGGCCGCCCCATTGAAACACGTGTTAAACTGTTCTCATCCGACGCCGTAAGATAAAACGTTTTGTAATGGGCATGCGACAAGACATAAGGCGTCTTTGCGTAAGACATAGTTCGAGGCGGTGTGCGGCCGGCCTTACCCCTGCGTATAACTCTGGCTTCTGTAGATCTTATGTTTTATCTCACCTGTTGGTTGGTTTAAACAGGAGTGTTCTTTGAAATTAACACCTATAAGTCCAAGTCTCATTTTCTGTTTTTCTTTATGATTTTTTGCCCTTGTCTGCTCTGTCGTTTAATAATTTACCGTCCCGTTTTGTTGTTTCTTCAGCTTTAGTGTTCCCTTTTGTTAGCTAATTGCCACTGGAAGCAGTTCAAAATATTTATGTGTTATGATCGAGTACACAAGTGAATTTTGTCTGATCGAGAGCACGTTACTGGTATGTACAATACATCGAGCGCAACTTACTGGAATGAACCGCACATCGGGCTGTGATATTTTATGATTACGCAATCAAAACTGGTTGGAGATGGTGGGGGAACTTCGTGCGGCAACGATAATCCACCATATAACTCCACCATGAAACGTAGCTGCTGGAATATATGAAGAATAAAATTCCAGATATACACTCGACATACAGTTAAGGCCGGCCGCACACACATCGAACATCTTATATAGGCCGGCCACAAACCACACGTGTAATGTTCTATTCCAGTGACCATTTGACCAGAATAAACATTATCGTCTAGGATGGCATAAGGGCAAACAATTGTATAAAACACTAATCAAGTATAAAAATAGGTAGGCTAAATAATAAGCAAACATCCAGTTATACTGGGCCTTTAATCGACACGCCGGTGTACACAATATTGACCCCACAATATGGCCAATTAAATCAATGACATATTGTTATGATTTGATTGTATGATTACAGTTATCGGCAATGAGTCGAACGAATGGCATTACGGATTAAGTCAAGCGGTAAACCTAATCATTATTATATTCTCCGAGTTAAATTAAAGGAAACTCGGGTTAATTTAGTAGCGTACGGATTGGTACTAGTTAAGCATAAACACTATTAGCTATTGCTAATGAATCAGAATACTTAGCTCTATAATAGAAGCTTGAGTGCGGCCATGGGCCCACGGCTTGGCTAGGCGGCGAAGCCCTGTAGGTAACCCGGCATGGCGATCTGCCTAGCGTACTTCTGGATTGCGGCCTTCGGAATTTGACTGGCGTAAAAAGTTAACAACTGTTGTGCGGCTGGTGATCGGATGATATCACGCATTCCGAGGTTCAGCTTAACTACTGTGGCGTTATCGGCCATGATCGATCCATTGTAGTATTGATTTATTATTGAAATGCTAAATATAGTAACATTTGGACAACTTGGGCCCTTATCGTCAATTGGGACCTCTCCGCCTATCAATCATTCTATTGTTGCATTCGGGTTCATTAATTGTTCCCCGTACGCGGCACCTTGATGGTATATGCCGCCATCCCGTGTGGGAGGGACTTATTGTTATTCCACGAAGTGATCAATCATGAGCGACGATCTTGTCGTAATTAAATCTATTTCTGGAAAGTCATTTAGGTTCTACGAAACTGTCGTAAATAATGTCAGCTGGTAATGCCATCCCTTAAACTCTAACAATAGGTATAATTACACTTGTTCAGTCTCAAATGATCTTGCCGCCTCTCGGTCGTCTTTGAAGAGGACTCCCAATTATAATTGCTATCTGGAGTCGTTTTGATCTATCCGAATAAATACTCGGCTCATGCAATTTAATAAATGTATGATATTATGCAAATATGCATCCTATTAATTAATTGTATTGTTTCTGTTATGAATATTAATTAAGCCATTATTAATTTCCTTACATAATCCCTGTTTATTTTAAAATCATAGTACCTTTTTAGTGATTCCTTATTTTAGCTTCCAAACCCAGTTCATTTATAACAGAAACTGCTTTACATAATTAAGCAAGAATTTCCCTTTTCCGACGGCCCAAAGTTAATTGTCGTGTGACTAGGAAAAACGCACCTTTCTTTGAGGTAAAAAAAACAACCTTCACAGAAATCAGAGCAATAATTATGTACAGCAAGATTAAATTGCTTCATTAATTGAGCAATACTATTCTGGGTGGCATTGGAATAAAATATTGTATGGCTTAAGTGCATGCAAGACTCGAGAGCGCATTATCCATGTAACTGAACTCAAGTTTAATAAATCAACTTTGTTGCTGTTGATCCGAAATAAATGATATTTCGGTTTCCTTGGGCTGGCCACATGGGTTTGTTTATCCCTCTCGCTTTCAACGAGGGAGGCGTGGCACTTTCCCATATCGTGTTGTGCTCTTTCTTTCGACCTCGAGTTGGCCACTGGTCCGACCAAGGTCGTTCAAGGCTGAGTGGGTTCCTCTACCCTTGGCAATCATGTCGCCTGTCGTTTGACCTAGATTTGCTCAAGCTGCGGGAATGAAAGAAACACAAGCGTTACTAGCTATGTTTTGGCAACTTTCAACATTTTTCTCTTTGAAATCTTGTTTTCTTGCCTCTCCACATTTGGAAGAAAAGTCACTTTTTATAGCCAAACGTGACTTCAATTTGCTCTCGTGGGCAAATAAGTAATTAATAAATATGGAATATCCATGGTTCAATTCGAACAGTACTATTTGACATTGTCAAATTTAAATATTTTTCCTGTAGTACCAATAGCAACAAGATTTCATCGGAATACACATTTTTCATAATAAAATATCATATGCATGCTACATACATGAGTCGCCCAGAAACTTGTATGTTTCTGAATATCACTTGTTTGGTCTTGTATTGGGACTCAAACTGGCGACCAACTTATCAAAATCGGTTCTGACATGCTTTTTACTTATTCGGTAAAATTTTCGTGCTACATAGTAACAAAATAATCATTACGATAAGGGAGGGGACAGGATACCTGTTTTGTTACCCCGTTAAGTCGTATTCGCTTAATCCCTTTATTCCAAGTGTCAGATACTGTTATTCCCAATGAAAATTTACACGATTGTGTGACTATTGCGTACTTAATATTTAAAATATTTTCACATACTCCACGTTTTTGTAGTATTTTTGTTAGTGTCTGCATTTGACTCTCCGTTTCATTTATTCGAAACAGCATAACGAGTACTACAACTCATTCATATATGCGACTCGATTGATGCGGTGTGTAAAATATATGATCTGTTTATTTGTATTCGTTTCACCCATTTGACTACTACGAGACAGTTAAGACTAACCCGTGGGAAAAGCCGTCAATCGTAGCTTATTAAGAAACAACTGTATTCATGTTTGTCTGTTTTCCCTTTTTGACTACCAAGCGACAGTTCAAACCGACCAATACGGAAAGCCGTCTATCATGGCATTTTAAGAACCTTGTTCATGTATATGTGTGTCAACCCATTTTGACTACATGTTCAGGTCGAACCTAGCAGTTAAGGTTCCGCCAGCAAACATGAATTTTAGAAATTATTGCGTTGCCTCACAATAAATACGTTATACCGCAGGATTGTGATCTGTGCAATCCTCGACCCTAATGTTGTGCGATGCGCTAGCGACTCGTATTCGTTACTACAGTGCCTGTTTATAGAGTGATTTGTCTGTAAGGCAATTACCTTTAATGAGCTCTTTTACCTGGAAAAGAACCGTTTTATGCCATGTGCTACCTACATTGGTCCTCCTGAACGTAAGCGACCAATAGACAGGCGTAGTCAGAAGCTAGAATTCTTAAATTCCAGAAACCTACGATTTAAATTTAAATCGAATTGCAGCAATCGTACAACATTTTCATTTGTGCTGCTTAATAAAATGTTATCTTTCGAAATTCATATTTCCGATAATCTGCTATGGTCGGCAGTAATGTATCTAAGCGTTGCGAATGCAAACTGTTTAACTTAGAATATGCAAGGCACCCGTGAAATTTTCGGTATCTAAGCGTTGTGATTGCAAGCTGTTTAACTTAGAATATGCATGACATTAGTGAAAATTTTATTCCGGTATCTAAGCGTTGTATTTACAATCTGTTTAACTTAGAAATAGCACGGCATCCGTAACATACGGGTATCTAAGCGTTGCGGATGCTAGCTGTTTAACTTAGAAGTTGAGCGGCATCCGTAAAAAAATTTTCCGGGGTGTCTAAGCGTTGCGAATGCAAGCTGTTTAACTTAGACTATGCATGCGTCCGTAAAATTTCCGGCACCGAAGCGTTGCGAATGCAAACTGTTTAACTTAGCTAATGTCTGCTAATTTAATTTTGAACATCTTGTTCAGAGCGATGTTGCACCGCTTGTGTGGTGACTAGCACCGGAAGTCAAATCAAATACATTTTTTTTTCATTAATGGGACGGATTCCGTCCGACTTCCATGTCACTGAGTGACGGTGTAACTACAGTACTGGTTACCCTGGGCAAATCAATAATACGAGTTGGCCAGACTCCATCATTGATTCGCTAGGTTATAAGTCTGCACTTACAACACTAAGTTCACATGCGGTTGTTGCCAACCAGGAAACAGTAGCTTCCAGCATGCGGTAGATCTTTCAAGGTGTTCACTACAACCTGAATAAACGTGTGTAATCTGTCCCTTAGGAACTTACATGTGAGGTACCTTGAACTTAGTGTAAACGTCAATTTGAAGTTACGTCTGGATTCCAGGACTTAAGCGTACCTCACTTCTAATCAAGTTGGATTCACATAGCGAATCATATTACGTAATTAACATTAAGTGCGTTTTACCATAGGTAGCAGCAGTGTGTTTACACATTAGCAACTTTACAATTTGTAAAAGGAATGTTTTCCCAAATTAATAAATTTTACCATGGGTAACAGGAATATTTTCCAAAGTAATAAGCTTCACCATAGGTAATAGCAATGTGTTTTTTTTTCCGAATTGGTAAGCTTTGCAATGAGCAACAGGAATGTTTTCCAAGTTAACTGAGTTTTACAATGAGTAAGAGGAATGTTTTTCAAGTTAACTGAGCTTTACAATGAGTAAGAGGAATGTTTTCCAAGTTAACTGAGCTTTACAATGAGTAAGAGGAATGTTTTCCAACGGTAATAAGTTAATTTATTTTTTTTTCCATTAACTTAAGAAATTCCACATTTTAATTTTGCATAGCAAGTGTCAACTAATTTATAAGTGTCGTGGCAAGGAGGGGTGGGGCGTATAATTTACACCACATGTTTTCACCACAAGGCTAGGAATCACTTATCTTTTTATTCATTAGTCCTGGATCATGATGTATGATCCCTGTTCTATGATTCAGCCTCTTTTCTCCATTTTTCTGCCATCCTGACACTTTACCACAATTCACTGTATGTTGCACAATTTTTCTGAAAATACATGAATTTGGACTACATCAATTATGTTACATTTACACATATTTTAGGTTATGTGAAAGCATGTCACAATTATTTACACTTTTGTATATGTTTGTGACCTTATACATGAATTAAATGATTTTATTTCATAGAATATTGTTTCAGAATTTTCTTTCCTATTTTAAAAGAAAAGTTCTGTATTTTCCCACTATGGAGTGAGTTTGCTAAAATTAGCTTCTTGAGTGGGCAGCAACTGTTGCCATGGTCAAGGGTGAGTCGTCCTGACCTATTTTGACCATCCTTTTCACTTGCTGATGGTTGCCCTTGAGCATAATCACTCTCTCTCTCTCTCTCTCTCTGCTGAGGAAATGGGGTGGGCAATAAACGAAAGTGGTCGGTGGGTTGAAAGGGTTGGGGGTACGGCTCTGGGCCATGCTGGCTTGATCTGACCTCAAAATGCGGTCTGGTCGAGGCCATGTAAACAATAGCTGATGGTCACTATATGAGCAGAGGGGGTGAGCTAGGTTCCTAGAAAAAGAGATGGCCCCTTTTCGTGACGTCAAGCCTGAACTTTGCACCCATTGGTTTTTCCAATGTTCGTTTTTGGGTCACAATATTTCGGACCTGGGAAAATTCGGGGATTTTTCCCGCACACAAAGTTGTGTACTTCCACTCGACAGTTCTTGTCGTTTTCTGCTCCCCAAATTTATTTGCCATGGATCCTCCCCATAAGAAGCGTAAGATGACGCCCCGTTACGTTAAAGATTTTCTTTGGTTGTTGTCACTGAACTTGCTGCTGTTTTCGGTATGCCTAGACCACTACCTTTATTGTGAAAAGGTTCCGTCGTTATTCGACGAGTGTCCCCATCGCTCCGTCGAGGAGGTGCCCTTCTCCCCGATGTTACCCAGCGAGGATCCGCTGTTTGGCAAGCCGCGTGGGATGGACAGGACGGCAATAAATTATGAGCTATTAAAGGCACTGTTGAGGAATGGCACTCGGCGTGTCGCCGCAGTCGCCGTGAGGAGGTGGTGTTGGCCCGTTTGCGC
>JAHWFP010011736.1:0-10226 GCA_023313725.1 Lithobius niger | reverse complement strand
TTTACTTATATTTTAGTAACCGTGACTTACCGTTAAGATTTAATTTTACGTCAAAATTGCTTTCGGTTACTACTATTTTCTTTTCCAAATTCGGTTTTCTAGTCAAAATTTCTAAATTCAATTTTCTTAAATTTCGACCATTTTAATAATTTCAATTTTCTTGAATTTTCTTTCATCTGATAAAATTTATTTCAAATTTTCATTCTACTGTAACTTATGGTTAAGACATGGTTGTGATTTTACATTTTTATTTTATGATTTTTCCATGTGTTTATGTTTGTAAATAATGCAATTTTAATTTCAATTAACGTTTACATTAATTATTTTCTGTGATGTGCCATATTTTTGTAAATATTTTATGTTCATTTTATCATTTGCTTATTTTATGTTGTAAATAGTTATTAATTCGTATAATATGTTTATACATGTTTTACGTATGTTCCGTATTTTATTCGTATTTTATGTTTGTACATATTTTCTTTATTTCTATAAATAATAGTTTTTCTTAAACAATCTACGAGTCTCCGTCTCAAAAGTTATTTTACTTTACATCTTGAAACATAATAGGCTTAAGCTATTTTTTTTCCATGCATTCATGCGATGTAAACATGTTCAGTATCATGCACTATGATAATCGAAACTGCGTAGGTGACTGGTCTACCAATCATGCTTTGGTTTCGGAAAGGAACTTCTGTTTTTCCTCACTAGGGTCCCCACGTGCAGAGCGCGTGAACGCTCCTTCACGGTGACGCCATGTTTTCTTTGTTCTCCGTTGGATACACAAAGAATTACTCATCCTCAACGTTTGCCTCTTCCAACTGCCGACACAGCCTGATTTCTGGGGTAGTTTTACTGCTACGGGTATTATAACCATGCGTAGAACCAAGCATTCTTTGTTTATTAAGTTCGTAATCTATTTTACGGTATTTATTTTGTAAATAAGCGGCCGATTTTGGCTCAACGCGTTTGCGTTTCTTGGTTAGGCTCGTTTCTGAACCGCTAGCTGCATCCTCAGGCTCGGAAGGCGTAAACGTTGGTGGTTGAATCTCCGATAAATGGTCTGTCGGATCTTCCAAAAGTTTTGCTATGTACTGTTGTAATTTTATTTCAGCTTCCGTCAAGGTACCGGTAAGCTGCTCTGATAAATCCAAATCGGTAGGTCCGTTAAAAGGAACAGGTTGGTTATTCGTTCTTAGGAATCATGGTCTTAGATTGTTCAGATGTGCGCGAACGACTTTTAATGGATCCAGAAAATGTACAATACGAACGATAACATCATTAACAAATTCCATTACCCTGAACGGTCCCGTCCATGCTCTGAGTAATTTTGAAGAAATTTGTTTAATTGGTAAGAAATCGCATAATAATACGTAATCGTCCACCATGTAGCGGTTTTGTTGTGTCTTAACTGCTTTCCAAGTATGCGCTCAAGCGACTTCGAATGCTGCTTGTAGTCTACTCTCTAGATGTACTGTAGTGTCATCACTATCATAGCAGATTCGTGGCGATACGAAAGCTAATGCACTAGGCAATCTAAATTCTAAACCATGATGTAAATAGTGTGAGCTAATTAGCGTGGTTGAAATAGGGCACGCATTTAGTGCTATAGTCACTAATTCTAAATACTCGCACCAATTTTATGGACAACTTGCAGAAATTTTACGCAATACTGTCTCTATGCTCTTATTTGCGGCTTCTACTGTTCCTCCTACCAACGATGTGTTAGGAGTGAAGTTTATCTGTTTAATATTGAACAAATTTGCCTTGCTACAATAGCATTGTTTATCTCACTTCCGTTGTCTCCGCGTAGTTGCACGGGTGCTCCAAATCTAGCTATGAGGTAAGAAAACAACTTATTGGCTATTGTTTCTGTTTCTTATCGGGAATTCCGACTGCAATTACGTAACGGCTGAAGTCGTCAATTAACGTCATTATGTAGACGTTCCCGTGAACGCTTTTATTCAAGGGTCCAATGAGATCCAAGCTCCATGAATGACCTGGTCTCTGTAGGGGTTGATAGGCTCTTAGCTTAGCCTTTAGTGGCTTGTTAGGTCTAACGTAAGCTTGACATACTTGACAAGTTTTACGTAATGTGCGATATCGTCCATCATTTTAGGCCAATAGCAATATAGCTCTATTAATTCTCTAGTTTTCGTGGCTCCGCGATGTCCGGCGCCAGGTGTGGAATGGTAATCCCGGATACAATAGGTCCGTAGAGATTTTGGTATACACATCTGTGCTAGATTGTGCATACGACGTTTATTTGGGTCTGCTAGTCGAATTCTGTATAGAATTCCGTCATAATCTTTATAAAAGATGTTTCGCTTGTTAGAAGCGTCGATCAGATCTTCAGATGACTGATCTTTTAGCCGTTTAATTATTTGGCCTAAGAATGAATCGTTTCGTTGTTACGCCGCTAGGTGTTGTCGCGTCCAGTCAGGAAACTGACTGCCCAACACAGCGACTGGTATCTCTATACGAGATAGCGCGTCGGAAACCGCTAGAAGTCGGCCCGACTTATGACGTAAGATGAATTCATATTCCCTGAGTTGAAGTAAGATTCTTTCTAATTTGGGGGGAGGGTGGAGGCACAATAAAGATAGCAAATTGCTAGATGATCTGTGGTCAGGAAAAACATCTTACCAAGTAAATAGCAACGAAATGGATCTATACAATGTATAATCGCTAGAATTTCCCTTGTAGTAGTAGTTGTTTCCTTCCGTTCCGCCTTGGTGAGGGTTCGGGAAGTGTAGGCTAACGGATAGTTTATACCTCCGTGATATTGACTTAAACAACCTCCGATCGCTACTCCACTAGCGTCAGTTTCAAGGAAAAAGGGTTTAGAAAAATCTGGATGCTTAAGTGTTGCAGCTTTTATCATAGCTCGCTTAATTCTTGAAATGCTCTTTCTTCATTTTCGCCCCACAGAAATTTACAGTTTTTCCGTGTTAGCCTGGATAAAATCTGTGACATTTCGGCGAATGAAGGAATGTGTCGCCTATAGAAATTTACCATACCTAAAAATGAACGGACTTGTTTAGGTGTTTTAGGCGTAGGATAATGTTGCATAGCCTTTGTTTTATCGCTATCGGGTTGTATCCCGTTTTCGTCTAGCACAAAGCGTAGGAATTTAACTTTTTTGCGTGCAAATTCGCACTTTTCAACGTCGCGTTTTAGTCCTGAACGTGCGACTAGTTCTAGTGCTCGATTCACATGACTGATGTTTTAAGATCTGGACTACTCAGGAGACAATCATCAAGATAGACTGTACAATAGGCTCCTAGCACGTCTGCAAATATTTGTTGTGCACAAAATTGAAAGTGCGCAGGCGCTGTTTTAAGGCCCATTGGGAGCCGGTTAAAGAAATAGGTCTTAGAGTTAGCAGAGAAGCACGTCTTAGGTTTAGCAGATTCCGCTAATTTAAGTTGATAAAATACTAACTTAAAGTCTAAGCGTGTAAAATACTTAAGTCCGCTAAGGTGAGCCATACTCTGTCACAGTAGGTATTGGAACACTTACACTTTCAATGACAAAATTCAAGCCGCGTAAGTCTACGACTACGCGATAACCAGTTGGCCTTCTCTTTATCATTAGACAAGGAGATAACCATCCTGATTTTCCTTCTTGAATTATTCCTACTCTCTGCATCTTGTCAATATATTTATCCAATAATTCACGTTAGTGAAATGGAACTCGGTACATTTTAGAACTTACTGGTTGTGATTCGCAAGTATCTATAGGAACTTCGTATATCTCATAACATCCTAAGTCAAAATCGTTTTTAGAAAATGAATCTTGATGATTTCTAAGCATATCTAGAAATTCTCCCGTTTCTTCCCTGTTTAAATCTGGAAACGTGAACCTATGTTTTAAAATTTCTCATTCCGCATCAAGTTCTGCCTTGGATTTTGGCTTGGGAGCGTCAGTTAGGCTACTAACTGGCACTTCCGATGAGCTTTCACTCGGTTTGGATTGATTTTGGGAAGTCTCGATGGGACTTGAGACTTGAGATACCTCGATGGGACTTGCGGTTTGAGATTTTTCAATGGGACTTGAGGTGGGCAATTTTGAATTTGACGAAACTAAGGAAGCGTCATCCTCGTACTCGATAATAGCTGTCGTGTACGTATCTAGGATAGCACCCGCTTTTAGTTCTACGTCAAATCCATTAAGATTTATACACATAACTGGAATAATACCTGTGGGAGTTGTGTTAACAAGACTGTGAGCAAGATGTACAGAAATTCGCCGTTTTCAGGTTGGAATACTCCTGTCTGTATTTCTGGATACGGAAAGTGTAAATTTCCGGTTATTCTACTCTCACAATTTGATGGAATCATTATTTCATCTCTTAACAAAGATACAGTAACATCTATTAAATGTTGTGTAGGTGTACAATTCCATGTAGATTTAGGATTATCATCGGTTTCTACGTCTGTAGCTACGTTGAGTGATGCTACGTAAATGTGATAGGGTTTATAAAATTCCCTGTTTATTATTTCCTTATTTTGATTATAGGCTACATGAGCTAATGCTGGTGTAGATGACATTTGAAATTTTAAATCGCCTATAGTTAAGACGTTATCTGGGTAATTTAATGCTAACGAATCTGATTTATTTGACATGAAATCGTATCCCAATAGCACTGAAATGTTACCAAATGAACCATCAGGAACGATAATAAATTCTTGATTTCTAGAAAATTCACACTTTTCTATAGTTGTTACTATTTTCCTATCAGTTTTAATCTTACGATTTCCGACCCCAACCAAGTTGACTGATGTGGTCATCGTAATTAAATGGCATTTAATTCTAAAATCCTTAAGCATGCGTTGTGCTGGTGTATCCGTAATTAATGAAAGTGAAGAACCTTTGTCTAATAAACAGATTTCTGGCCTATTACCAACGTCAAACACAAAGTGTGGACGTGAATATTTAACCTTAGTTTTATTTAAAACTGTGTTCACTTGAACGTTGTCAGCGTTAGGCGCTGTTTGCTCCGAGTCGAGCGATGCCTCTCTTTGCTGCTCCGACTCGTGGCTAGTATCAACCTTGAACGCTAGATGGTGCTGCTTGTACCACCTGTTGCCCGGTTGAGCGGAAATGCTCGTGAGCAAGTTTCCTCGCTCTCCCAACAATGAGTGTTTCGCTGGTGAGTCATGTGGGTCGGCAACATTTTTGCTGTCCTAAAACGTTAAGCAGATTGTAGGCTCAAATGTTCCTATAACTGTTGGAATTCTAATTTTCCAATCTTTCTGCGTTGTTGGTGAAATACCAATAGATGTGCCCGAAGGCATTTTAACTCCATCTTTATAGAATGAATCATCCGTATGCTTAAACTGAACTGTGCGTTCGTGACCTAATAAAGCAATAACTATCGGCTTTTTAGTATCAACTGGGTTTAATTCTGAATGAAAATTTGTTGAATCTAAACCATCCTCGAATAGAGTTACTATTACTGAGTCACAGGTTAAATCGTATTTATTGTTAACTGTGTTTAAAGCATTTGTAAATTCATTTACGAGATTTTTGTTACTGTATAGATCTCGCTACATATTTTGATAGAATTTTGCCAAAATAAGACGCTAAACGTGGTAAGGCTAACGTGCGATCTGGCAAAGCAAGTTTTTGCTGGTGCCATTCGACGTTTGAATACAATTCTAGCATTAATTTATTTGCAACTTCTTGTGAAAATAATGAAACGCATTTTACGTTTAAAGAATGAGTATTATTTATCTCATTAGTTTGATTAACAGGAGTTTGAGCTTGAACTGAGCTGACGTGTGGGTTTTGATCGTCATTATAGCTCTGTTCTGACTGATTTAAGTTTAGTCCCTGTTCACATTCAGACTACCAGCTCGTTTTTTGAATTGCAACCATTTTGACATGAGTCATTGCCCTCGTTTACATCTTTAGCGTGTTGTGGAACACGGTTTTGGCCGTTGTTATTTTGCCGTTGCTGATTTTGGTTTTGATTTTGATTCTGATTTCTGTTTTGGTTCTTCCCGTAATTATTATTATTATTACCGGAATTTTGATTTTGTTGTCCATTATTGTAACCATTGTTATCATTATTGCTATTGGTAGTTTGGAATGCATATGGGTTATTTTTTCCTGTTGAACTGAATAGAATCCCTATTGTCAAAACCAGAAAAATAATTTCCGCGTTTACCACGGTTATTTCCCCTGTAACGGTTACCTCCGTGACCGTTTTTGTTGTTAAATTTATTTGTTGGAAATCCTCCTTCTTGTTTAGTTTTCTCCCAACGTTGTCGGACTGTGTGCAAGTTTTCGTCTTTTGTACGACATTCTCGTTTTAGATGCCCTGGGGCTGAACAACGGTAGCAGATTTTACCTTGGTTTACGTTAGTGTTAACTGCGCTAACTTTAGCTTCAACATTTTTAGGTTTAGCGTTGCTAAGCTGAGTTATGCCTTTCTCTAAGGAATTAATTTTATCTAGCATTGTGCCAAAAGCTAAATTGTTTGCATCCACATTAGAAAGTTGTTTAGTGCCTGATTTATTTGAGTTACGATCAGTTTCATCGCCTTGATATCCAGCTAAAACTGAACGTTTATAAATGGCTGAATTGTACGTATCCCTGAACGTAGTATGCATTTGTGATGTCACATGAGTTTCAATTTCTCGTGGCATGGCGTGTAAAAATACTGAACGCATACCATCATCCTTAGCTAATTGTTTAAAAGCTCGCTGTGCATCCAAATCTGAAGGTTTAACTCTCCAAAGTTGTGAAGCCATTTTCTCTAGCCTGGCAGCGAAAAGTTCGATAGTTTCTCCCTGTTTGAGTCGCGCCGTGTGGAACGACGTAGGGGTGACGATTTCACCTCCGCAACCAAATCTATCGACTAAAATTTCTTTTAAAGCTGTCCCAATTTCGGGAAGTGGCTATATGCGGATTCATGGCTAAATAAATTGAAACTGGACCTGTACATTTATTACATTCAGCTAAAACTAGTTCTGAATCCTGTAGTGAAGGATCTAATGTTCGCAAATTTTCGACCATTAATGCAAAAGCGAAAATGTCTAATGAGTCATCCCCCGCAAAAGGAAGGATAGCCTTCTTGGCTGCTCATAATTCTTCCCAAAGTCTAGATTTAGTTTGTGAGTCTCTAGTTTGAGTTGATTCGGTAATAGTTTTCAGCACTTCTAAATGATTATCATTTATTGCCTTAAGATTATCACTATTTGATTGCAAACATACTGCTAAAGTATGATCTAAAATCTTTTGAAGGCGAGATTCATCCATCGAATCACCCTGTTGTCCGCTACTATGGTTAGGGGTTAAATTTAGTGGCGTTTGATTTCCATCTGAAATTTGGGGATTTATTACTACATTTCGAGTAATAGGAACATGGGAATTATTCGGTATTTGTGAATTTATTGGCACTTGAATATTGAGCGCTTGTTTGCATTTGCAAGGAAGGCATAGTTGGTGTCAAGATTGGTGTTACCCGATTGTGCTGTGGCGTTACTAAATTTAAAGGCACTGTTTGGGTTAGTGGCGTAGTTTGATTTAGTGGCACATTATGATTTAATGAAACATTTTCATTTAGTGGCAAGTTATGGCTGAATGGCGCATTTTGGTTAGCATGCACCTGATTATTTGGTGGCACTTGATTATGTACTGATACCTGGGTACTAAGTGGTACTTGGGAATTTAAAGGTACTTGGTTTGCACGTTTATTACGTGGAGATCTAGATCTAATTCGATCTTTAGCGTTACCCTTATTTTGAGCTGAGCGATTAGCTGAGCGGGATTGAACTCGTTTGGGAGGAAGCAAATTTACTGCATCATCGATCTCGTCAATGGTATCAGAATACTCTGATTCTGCATCTGATTCATTTTGAGTAGTATTAGTATTGTCTAAATTAGTAGTACTGACTGAAGCGTCTGTGAATTCCACAAAATCTTGGCGATTTACTGGCCTTCTAATTTGTCTGCCTCTCGAAGATACTTGAACTGTGCCCCTAGCATGATTACTTCTAGTTCTAGGCATTATTTAACTAGACTTTACTAGATTTAACTAGATTTAAGTAGATTTTAAGCAAATATTTAAGCTTAAAGTTAATTTAAACTTAATTTGTAGCACAAGTCTTAAGTTTTAAGCACTTTAAAAATTTTGTACAATTTTCTACAAATTTGCACTAAAATGATGATTTTTCCCTTTAAAATGGAAAATATCCTTATTTTCCCAAATTTTAACACCTGAAGTCGGCAATAATTTGACGGTGGTTATTTTAAGAGGAACCACGATCAGTTTCACACAAAATTAGCACTGTAGTGACTAATAAACCAAATGCACTGAACTAATTTAGGCCTATAAGTTTAACCCAAATTTAACCAAAATTTCCTCTTATTGTGGAAAATTTAAAGCAAATAAACTTTAAATGCACACAAGATAATACACTTCAACATATTTCATAGCATTGAACATGTCAACCAAAGGGTCAAAGGGTGAGCGTTAACCGCACCGGTCATCTGCCCAACGAAGCCCTAAGGCCCAACCAAATATTATCATAAACAATTGCAAGATACAAGCAAAATCAACAATGTTATATTCCAACAAAGCTTAACCAGCTATTTCCGTAAAAAGGCTACTTAATTTTCCGTGCTTTTGATTGTTAAAATTCTGTTTATAAACAAACCAACTATCGTTGTTGACGATCGGGTAAAAAAAATCAGACGCTAAAATTTCAGCTTTTTTTTAAAAGACTGTAAAGTGCTGAAAATGACAGTATTTTCTATAAAATACAACTGAATGCTCTTAAATTATTAGTATTATTTTGTCTTTTCGGGCATTTGGGAGAATTGAATCACACTTATGACTCCATTGTAATGTTCTATTCCAGTGACCATTTGACCAGAATAAACATTATCGTCTAGGATGGCATAAGGGCAAACAATTGTATAAAACATTAATCAAGTATAAAAATAGGTAGGCTAAATAATAAGCAAACATCCAATTATACTGGGCCTTTAATCGACACTCCGGTGTACACAATATTGACCCCACAATATGGCCAATTAAATCAATGACAGATTGTTAGGATTTGATTGTATCATTACAGTTATCGGCAATGAGTCGAACGGATGGCATTACGGGTTAAGTCGAGCGGTAAACCTAATCATTATTATATTCTCTGAGTTAAATTAAAGGAAACTCAGGTTAATTTAGTAGCGTACGAATTGGTACTAGTTAAGCATAAACACTATTAGCTATTGCTAATGAATCAGAATACTTAGCTCTATAATAGAAGCTTGAGTGCAGCCATGGGCCCACGGCTTGGCTAGGCGGCGAAGCCCTGTAGCTAACCCGGCACGGCGATCTGCCTGGCGAAATTTGACTGGCGTGAACTAGTTAACAACTGTTGTGCGGCTGGTGATCGGATGATATCACGCATTCCGAGGTTCAGCTTAAATACTGTGGCGTTATCGGCCATGATCGATCCATTGTAGTATTGATTTATTATTGAAATGCTAAATATAGTAACATTTGGACAGCTTGGGCCCTTATCGCCAATTGGGACCTCTCCGCCTGTCAATCATTCTATTGTTGCATTGGGGTTCATTAATTGTTCCCCGTATGCAGCACTTTGATGGTGTATGCCGCCATCCCGTGTGGGAGGGACTTATTGTTATTCCACGAAGTGATCGATCATGAGCGACGATCTTATCGTAATTAAATCTACTTCTGCAAAGTCATTTAGGGTCTACGAAACTGTCGTAAATAATGTCAGCTTGGTAATGCCAACCCTTAAACTCTAACAATAGGTATAATTACACTTGTTCAGTTTCAAATGATCTTGCCGCCGCTCGGTCGTATTTGAAGAGGACTCCCAATTATAATTGCTATCTGGAGTCGTTTTGATCTATCCGAATAAATACTCGGCTCATGCAATTTAATAAATGTATGATATTATGCAAATATGCATCCAATTAATTAATTGTATTGTTTCTGTTATGAATATTAATAAAGCCATTATTAATTTCCTTACACACGCGTCATTTGGTCGCACGATAACCCAGTTTGCCAAAACCTGTGTCACCTTGCTGCAGACATCTCCACATTCGTAGCAATGAGTTGAGTGCCACACTGGATGAGATGTTGTCGTGAGACGTCTTCAGGCGTCGTTAGGCATCTCACGACAACAAGGCGAAACTCTGTCTACAGAAAGGCTATTAGGAGTCACTCAACCAGACGCGTT
>JAHWFP010011735.1:0-19859 GCA_023313725.1 Lithobius niger | reverse complement strand
ATAAGATTGTTGATATACAAGCGGAAATTTGAAAAATACAGACAGTATCCTGTTCGTGAAAGTGAGCGTGAGCGTGATGAGTAATTTCCGAGTTCGAAATGATTCTAGTGAGCTTCAAAGTAATTCCAGTAAGCCTACCGGTTTATTTTGTGACCATTTTGTAGGGTTTTTTTCTGTAGCTTTTCAATGGTACTAACCCTAAGTTGCTATCTCTTACTCTTTAGAAGTTACAAGGCAAAATGTTAAAAGATTACAGGATTTATCTGTTTAAAAAAATCTCCATTAATATAAAGCAACTTGCCCATTATTTGATAGAAACTTCAAACTGATATACGGATCATTATGGGCAGAGTGGTTTTTAAAATCTCCCTTTAGCATAACAAGCTGAAGAGCATCTGGTGTTAGACTGATTTTTAAAATTTGTTTGTAAAAGTAATTTTTTCAAATACACGCTTCAGTAGTAAGAGTTATCAGTTAATAGGAAATTGGGTTAGGTTATCGGGATTTGGTATCGGTAATCGGTAATTGATGTCGATAATCGTGATCGGGATTTCGTAACGCTAGGTTCGTTTAATGATCGACTCGGATGGAATAAAAGCTAATCGGCCAGTCTTAGTAAGCAGACAATATGCCAAGTTCAAAAAAATGTAGCAAATTTTGAAAACTAGAGATGGCACAGTGAAGTTTTAAAGAAGTTTATAACTATTTTCAACGTTATGATCGGAACTTTTTAATACTGTATTTTCAAACACTTTACAAACACCGAGTTTGGCAAACTTTCGACGAACAGGTACTTGAAAAATTACTCACTTTCGTTTTCTTTTGTCCTCTGAAGCTGTTTTTTGATCACCTACGTCATCATCGCAACTGCTTTCGTACGCAAAGCAGACGACGGCAGTTGCAATGATGCTGTAGGTGATCAAGAACAGCTTGAATAAGGCCGGACGAAGACAACGAGAGAAATTTTTCAAGTATCTGCTGAAAAACCAGTAAACGGCGTAGACAGTGATAATATTCAGACATATTAAATTCACGTTCGTGGAGGTGATGAAAGTGTTACCTGTAATTTAATAAGTACCGGTACCTGTTCGTCAAAATTTGCCTAACTCAGTGTTTGTGACCTGTTTAAACATACAGCGTTCATAAGTTTCCATCATGCTCTTTTCCCAAGTTCAAAGTAATTCATGCACAATTTCTTGAATTTTCAAAGAAAAGTGCAAAAAAGTTAGTAAATTGAAGTCATCTATTAACATTTATCTTATGTAATATTAGCAATTTCGCGAAGTGAGACTTACGAACTCTCGTTGCATCTCGTTCAGTTTTGTGTAAACCCCAGGGTTGGCTTTTATGGCCGAGTTTGAAAACCCTAGTTCTTCCCTATTTTGTTTTATTGTCGTCTTATTAGTTTTTGCTATCTTTCCATTCTTTTGGTTTTACCATATTGTCTCGCATATAAGTCGCACCCAAACCGAACTTACGGCTTACCTGTTTTCAGGAGGCTTAGAAATCATCTTGCCTTCACTGATTAAAAGGTGATGCACTGTGCATTTGCAAATTGAGACTAAAAAAATCTGTTTTATTTTGTTAATAGAAGTGGGGCAATTTCCTTAAGTAGTGAAGTCGAAGAAGCGAAGGTATGTACCATTTTTATTTTTTTGTAAACCCAAGTAACTCATAAAATAAAAAAGATAGGGGTCAGTCTGATACGAGAGACTGTAGTAGTGGATCAGTCAATCCATGGACTGTTTCATCATTGAACAACATATTTTAATGTATCCTTAAATAATAGTGTTGCTCAATTGCAACTTTTCTTGGTTACAGAATTAGAGTAACAATGCCGGGCGTTCCTAATGAATGCCAAATAGTTAAACAAGTTACACATAATTAAAGCCTAATATTTTTCTAATAATTGCTGTACCGCTGAGTTTTTCTGTTGAGCCGTTATTAAAAATGGTCTCTCTTGTTTTGTGTGAACCAGATGGAAAGCCAAAACATTGATCGGTTCGTTTTTGAAAGCAGATAACCGATAACCGCGCAAATTATCGTACTGCGGAAGATCAGGTCGGCTTGGTCGGTGTGGTATACGCTTACTGGTTAGCATGTAGCGACTATCATATGTAGGCAGGGCCAAGCACCCAATGATTTGTGGGTATCGTTGCAATAGCAGCAAGAGCCCTAATGTGATGTGGAATCGACCGGAGAACATATAAAGTACTTGAGCCAAGAATAGCCAATACGCTCCATTGTCACTTGGGGGCATAAGTTGTGGACACTTGGGCCATAAGTTTTGAGATCAAGCAGGGTTGCCACCCCACCCTCAAATATAATGTCCACTTCCGGTTCCTTTAGGTCGATGCCAGTGTGCTACAAACGTGCACAAGCACGTGCTAGCCGAACCCTTATCAGTTCGTTAAGTTTGCTGTTACTCACTGTCATTATAACATGCAACCAACCAATTCCCATAACTGCTCATGATATTGTTATATGCAATATCATATGCAATAAAGCCAACATTTGTACTAATGTGTTTTGGTCATAGCTCGTGCTGTTGCGGACCGATTTACAAGCTGTGTTCTGCATTCACCATGAGTGACTGCCTGCACATATCTCAAACTGGGACCAATGCCTAAAGGAACCGGAAGAGGAACATTTATTTAAGGGGGGCAGGGTCGGGGGCACCCCTTGATGGTCTCAAAACGTGGCCCCCTATGACGTAGACCAACGATGGTTGGTTGTTTGATGGCTGAACCAAATTGCATTTTAGCCATTATTGTCTAAATATACAGGGCGAGTCAAAAGTATCGACCCAGTTGATTTGGCAGCCGCATGATTTGGTTTAGCCACCAAATAACTATCAATCGTTGGTCGCCATGTAAACCAAATCATGCTGCCGCCAAATCCACTGGGTCAATACTTTTGACTCACCCTGTATATTTGTTATTCTTTGGAGTCAGTCACTGCTTGCCACATTTTCCGTATTTTTAGACCAAAGTAAGCAAGTTGAGCACAAATTATTACCCGTTATTAATTCATGTCATGTGCCTGCCTGTCTACTGAAGTTCGAAACGTTGAAATGCGTGTGAATTTCGACATCATTTGCAATGTTCTTAAGGCAAGGGAATATTCTGCTGCTACTGTCACCGTTTTAAACTGGGGCTTACCATGCGACTACTGGAAGCACTGCATAGCTTTGCTGAAACGGCACACTATTGTTGTAGTCATGGGCAGAACACATTAAAATTGTGAAAAATGTAGTTTAAGCAAGCAGCCTTCTTCCTGATGAAGACAGTTTAACAGAACCTAAGAAATATTTTCTCTTTTGGAATGCAGAACACTGCTGTCAAACTAAAATACCCTGTTTAGCCCGATCTTATTCAAGAATTCGAAAAATTAACGCTCAATCTCAAAACAAACAGAATATTCTACTGTATTCCGCAAATGTTCGACATTTCTTTTTAGTAGATGGAACACACTACTACTGCCTTCATCAGGCGTTGTACTCATTTTTGTTCTTCGGCTAACAACATGGGGTGGTTTCGAACTCGGTGGTCTGTTTGTTTTAAGATTGAGCATAATTTTTTTGAAGTCAACAAGATCGTGAAATGAACTCTCGTAGTAGTTTGCAGAACACTGGTATTCTTCTTTAGTCCCTGTAGCGATGTGACATCGTCACAGTGCTAAGCTTGGCCAATGGATGAAGGCTTTCACAACTGCACCATAATGCAGCGTGTCTGCATCCTCCGTTTTCCTTTTCTTAATTGTGGCATGTCTTGCTTATGTATGTGTGTGTTTAGTTTGTTTTATCTGTAATGTGAAAACAAAACATAATTCTGGTTCCTTCATTACAGAATAATGGCCGCCGATACCTTCGATGTCCAAATGGCGTGGCTGTTGGTCATCTAAAGAAGCTACTGCGAGCCAAGTATGGGCTTCGGCCAGATCAAAGGGTACGAACTAAACACATTTCTGCATTAAAAAAAAATTCACTTTATTTTGAAGTGCAGTTCGTGAAATTAGGTGTAAATTTGTGTAGCTAACGAAATGCAGTAGTTTCAAGCTTATGCAGTAGTTCATTCGATGTTTGGATTAAAGTCCTTTTTCTTGTAGTCTCTAGAAAACTTACATTACCTGTGAATTTTGGCATTTGTTCCTCGAGTGCTGTGGTGTTTTCTCTAGAGGTTTTCTGGTTGCTTGTAGCCGCCTGCTTGGTAACCCGAATGCGCATGTGCGGACGCATATTTCCTTATAATAGCACGTCAGCGCGAAAGGTAGTCAAAATTTTTCCCTTAGCGAGCCTTTGCACGCTATCGTTTTCTACTTTTCTATGCCATCGCTACCAATGAAGACCCACCCGATTGCTTGGCCCTTTTGCTGACTGGAGACCTCCTCTCCTGCCCCCCAAAAGATCCCAGCTACCCGTGGCAAGGGCGAATGGCGCCCCGAAGGATGTCTTCGCCTGGAAGACGACTCCTTCGCCCTCCAGCTCATCTGCCGCCCACTCTGATATTGTCGACGACAACCTATCCCCCGATGCTTCACACGAGCAGCTTCCAGCCTTTCCGCAAGCTTCGGTCCGTGGCTCCGTCACATCTCTTCGCCCGTCAAGTCGACCGTCCTTGCTCCCGACGAAACGCCCAACACTTCAGCGACCTCTCCGATCCAAGGCAGCCAACGTACCACGGCATCACCATCGGATCTATTGGCACTCGAAAGGGATCTTCGAGCCGTGAAAGAGAATTACTCCAAACTCAAGCGCAAGTTCAAACGACTCGCCTCAAGTATAGGTTCCAAGCACGATAGGAAATCTCCTGAATCACCACTCCATCTTTTGCAAAGCTAAGTCAACCGCCTCGTAGATCGCGCCATTCACGATTTCAATTACTGGCAACCACAAGCTGAACCTCCGGTCTCCACGACACCATCCGTCAAGAAGCATTACACGAAGAATGGGTTGCAACGACCTCATGCGATGTAAGCCGCAAACAGTCTCATTCTTCGATGCAGCACTCGCCAAAGAAACATCGGTCTCCCTGATATTGACACCAACCCCGCGCTCTCCCTTTCGTCGACTGGCCATCCCCCCTGTTCACCTGTCGTCGCACCAACAGCCACTTCTACGATTGGATAACTAAAGCAACCTCAATTCGGCATCCGTGATGTATCAACAAACGTACCCGGACTCTTGTTTCGTCGACCTGAACGAAAGAATTTCCGATCATCATGCTAATTTCTAAGACAATCCTCAAGACGCTGATGATCCTTCTAACATTCCCCTTTCGGACCTCCTCAAGGCCTTTGAAGACACAGTCCCCAACTATTTTCTCAACAAACCTTCCTCGTCCGAGCATGCTTCGATCATCAATCGTTACCTTTCAACCAATATTCGGCCTTCAACGAGCTGTACTCGGTCGATCAACTACACTGTGCGACGAATCACTTTGAACTTGGGAAAACATTATGTTGAATTTAGTACGCTATATGTTCAAACACTTCACAAACACCGATGTTGGCAAATTTTCGGCGAACAGATGCTGGAAAATACTCGCGTTCGTCTTCTTCCGGTTTCTTGAAGCTGGTAGTTCTTGTCAACCTACATCATCACTGCTCTGGAAGCAGACAACAGCAGTTGTGGTGATGATGTAGGTAGACAAGAACTAACAGCTTAAAGAGGCCGGAAGAAGGCGAACGCGACTATTTTCCAGCATCTATTCGTCGAAAATTTGCCAAACTCGGTGTTTGTGAAGCGTTTGAACATATTGCGTACTAAATTCAACACAATCAACTACACTCCTCACGAACCTCCTACGCAGCGGTGGCCTGTTCCTCGGCAAAGGTGAACCGCTTGAGCTAGATATGGAGCCCCCTCCACCTCGTCCTGGTGGCAAAACCTGGTTATTCAAGCCTTTCGGCGACGGTTTGCCTAACCAAGAAACTTCGACACCTATCCGCTATCCGAATTCCTGACTGCAGGAACCGAAATGATTTTGGCACGGCTCTATCTTCCGAAGAAAGCTAAAGTCCCCTGCTACGTTTTAAACACCAGTGGCAAGCTCCTATGTTTGGACCTACGAGCTGCCTTCCAGGCGAATGTCCTCACATAGCTGTCAACGCCTTATGCGAGAAACGTTCTGCCAGCCCCACTCCCTCCGAGGTTAAGCATTTATCGACCCTCATCTTGCAATTGTTATAAAAAGCCTGCTTCACAATCCACCATTCAATAAACTGGCTCACAAAAGCCCTGTTCAACTCCACCCTTCTAATGCGCGACATCGCTCTTCAAACGGCATCCAACCGCGACGATTCTACCAAACACCAGCTGTGAAATAAACCCATACTTTCGATACTCTCTTTCGTGGGATGATTCCAAAGTTTGCACCCCACCTTTATGTTTCAAGGAAACCAAAAGGCCTAAACAATAGAAAAAAAAACTTTTCACCAAACTTTTCAAGCCTTTTCACAACCATGGCAACAAATATGTCTGGCAAAAATCCGAACGATGGTGAGAGTTCCCACAACCGACACCTTGATGACAATCAACCCTTTTGTGGCAAGCCCTACAACAAAGGCAAGGGTCGAAATAACCGAAACACCACCCCAAACAGACAACCGTTATTCTTCTCCGGGAGCAAAAGGGAAACCTCGCAACCATCAATGACGCCAAATCGCTTTCTTCCTTCCAGTCAGAGGCCAACTCCGTCACTTCATACCGGCCTGGAAAAAATTACCTCAATCCAACAAATTTTATCGATCATCCACAACGGCTTTCACCCGGCGTTCATCAGCAAACCACCAGTCGCCCCCTTCCCTCCATGGGAGTTTGCAACACGCACGAACAGAAGACTGTAATCCGAAGTACAAGACCTACTGACGAAAGGAGTTTACACCCACCAGGACCAGGATTCTACAGCTCAGTTTTCCTCCGGCTAAAGAAATCCAGCAGCAAATGTCTAATCGTCAACCTCAAACCTCTCAACCACTACATGGACAATTACCACTTTAAAATTAAAATACTAGACTGCATTCGTCAATCATTGAAGAAGAACGACTGGACAATTTACATAGACTTGGAAGACGTGTACCTTCACATTCCATTAGATGCGTCAATTCATCACAACATGTACAACAACAAAATTTACGAATTTCAATGCCTTCCATTCGGCCTAAATGCAGCACCCAGGATTTTCACCCTCTACTAAAACCAGCTCTGGCGTACCTTCACCAAAATCAGATTGCTATCTAGACGACTATTTACTGAACAACCCAGACCCAGAGGAACTCCACTTCAACCAAAACTTCACGATCTCACTTCTCAATCAGATGCGGCTTCGGTATAAAAAAAAAGAATTCGAGACTCGCTCCAGCCCAACATTTCATTTCCTGGGGGTTTCATTCAACCTAAAATCTGCAACAGTGATGCCCTCACCAGACAGGATAGAAGACATCATAACTCAAGCACGCTCCTTTTGTCAACAATCTCACTACACCCTCAAGGAACGAAACTCCCTCATCGGCAAGATGGACTCCATGGCCATTCTTGTCTCTTCTGGAAGATGGGTGACCAGACCTCTCCACCACTACCACAGAAACACGTGGGAAAACCTGCCGGATCAACGAAACCTTTCTCGACCAACAGACGATCTGTCTCCAAAAGAAACCCTTCTGTGGTGGTCAGACGTCCGAACCCTCTCCCATACTGTTCCACTCCACGAGCCTCAGCCAGACCTCTTCTCTTCACCGACGCCTCCCTGGAGGGCTGGGGAGCACACAACTCGCCACGAAACATCAGGCTCATTGACCGATCAAGATCAGGACCACATAAACGTCCTGGAACTAAGAGCTGTCCTCAACACCCTTCTCTACTTTCAACATCTAGTGAAAGGGAAGGTTGTCCAAATTCAAGCAGACAACGCAACTGCAGTGGCTTACATTCGGAAAGAAGGAGGAATGAGGTCCCGCCAACTCCACAAAGTAACCTCGTCAATCTTCAAGTTATGCATAGAACTAAAGACGACCATACTGCCTCTCCATATCCCAGACAACAGTAATATGATTGCAGACTCTCTCTCTCGCCGAAAGCCCCCTTCAGGGAAATGAACCCTAAAGAAGTCCATCTGCGAATGTCTTTTCAACATTGGGGCACCCCAATGACCAACTTATTCGCCACAAGGCACAATGCCAGACTTCCCCATTTGGTCAGACCAGTCCCAGAGGAGTAATCCTCAGCAGCAGTATACGTACTGACCTTCCCATGGAAGAAACTCTACGCTTACCTCTTCTGCCTGTTCAAGCTTCTACCTCAGGTCCTCCCAAAAGAGAACGCAGACCCAAGGACTATTCCTACCAATCGCACCAAATTGGCTGTCAGCAGCATGGTTTCCTCAATTGCTGGACCTCATAATAGAAAAGAAGTCTACCTCCAATTCCGGACCTTCTCTCACAACAAAGAGGAACCAAACACCAGCGCTTTAAACCTTCACGGGTGGCTACTATCGTCAAACTCATCAAAAAGGTAGGAGTTCATGAAGAACAAGCAACTCTCATCGTCAGCAAAGCCATCAGGGACTCAACCAACAGATTTACAACAGCCACTGGACAAAATGGTTTCATTGGTGTAACAGAAGGAAAGTCAATCCTGTCAAGCCCCCTCTGTCCGAACTTCTGAAATTTCTTAATGGCCTTTTCAGAGAAGGGCTAAATGGTTCTACAATTCTTGTTTACCGTTCAGCATTGAATTCAGTCTTGAAGGCAGCACGCAGCACCAGCCTCCTCGATGACTACCGCATCTCCTCCCTAATCAAATTTTTTGAGATTGAATGTCCAGCAACATGCCCAGTCTTTCCAGGTTGGGACCTCTCCATCGTTTTACAATCACTCATGAAAGAACCTTACGAGCCAATGCAAAACTGCCCCATGAATATTCTCACCCGCACGGCTGTTTTCCTAACAACATTGGCAGCAAGCTTACGATGCAGCGAAGTACAAGCCTTGTCAGCGGACCCAGTTTCTGCGTTTTCCCTCCCGATTTCACCATGGTCGCCTTTACACCAAGAGCAGATCTTTGAGCCAAAACTCGGAAGCCTTGTGAACCAACCAAGCGTATCATCATCCCAGCCTTGTCCAAAATCACAAGCAACGAACCCGAATGTCTCCTCTGTCTAGTACGAGCTCTCCGATACTACATCACCAGAACTGACAATAATGAATATCGCATAGGCAGGAAGCAACTTTTCCTACCTTTCATCAGAGGCTTTGGGGAAACCTCGGCAGGCACCATTTACAACTTGGATCAAAGACGTTATTCTATGTGCATATGAAGACCGAAACGTCAATTGTGCTGACAACAACATCAGAGTGACGGCGCATGAGCTAAGGGCAATCTCATGGGCCTTGCACAACAGCATCCCAGTTCCTGACATCCTAACAGCAGCATCATGGAGAAGCACTTTCATCTTCACATCGTATTACTTGAGAGAAATGACGAAGCAAGCCAACTGATTACACTGTCTGGGCCCCGTCGTAGCAGCCAGATGTGTCGTCAATCCCCCTTAAGCACTCAGAAACAGAAGCAAGATCCTCAAGACAGATGCAAGACCCTCATCTTTAAACAAACGGCCCTTTACAGGGCCACAACATTGTATGAAAGAGATCCAAATCTTGTCTGTTTTCACCCTTTTCTGAATAAGGTGCGAAGTTTGTTCACTTTTTTTGGGGGGGGGGGGCAATAGCTTGTAACCTTATGGTGCCTGTCAAGGCGATGCCCGCCACCTAACTTTGACAAGGTTTATCTGTGAATGCCAAAATTCACAGGTAATGTATATTTTCAGCGGCAACAAGAAACATAAATCGACCAGCCCCTCAGCGGTTGAAATTTGTTTCTTTTGCCTAAGAAAACATACGTTACCCCACCCTACCTACCCTCTTGAGTCACCTCTTTGACGTAATTGAGAGGAAAATTAATGCCTGCCTTTCGCGCTGACGCTCTTTTATAAAGAGATGTGCCCGCGCATACTCATTCTGGTTACCAAGCAACCAGAAAACCTTTAGGGAAACCACCAGCACTCGAGGAATGAAAGCCAAAATTCACAGGTAATAAATATTTTCATATGCAAAAGAAACAAATTTCAGCCAGCTCTTCCTGGGGGACTGGCAAATGTGTTTTTTTTTAGTGCTATCCATTGCGCTAAAACGGAAATTTTAAAGATAAAATTAGTATTTACGTATCCTAAAATACTCTCCTTTAGATCTAGACTTAATATCGTTAATATTAACGCAGCATTGCTCAAAACAATAATACGACGCAGTCTACTAATTTGAAGTAAGACCTCCACACTTAATCTTCACAATCATTGTTAAAACTTTGCGGTTCAATGACAGCGGGGCATTTGAGTGGGTTCTCTAAATACTAATTTTATCTTTTAAAAATTTATGTATTCACTTTCATCCAAAAATACTCACCTATGCTGACATTGTCCAAAAGAAGTCTGGTCAGCTGAACCTCGAGCCAAATGTTCAAATGAACCTCTCAATTCTTCAATTAATGTACATAAATGAAAGGAACTCGCCTTGAACGCAGACACTTGTATGAAAATGGTATAGCAGTGGAATTTAGTGTTACCCACATTGCTGCCAGCCATTACATATGTTGCATTCTGGCACCACCAACAGTTACTCCAACATCCTGAATGTTATGGCTAATGAATGTTTTATTATGGCGCCAGTTGCAGGCTGAATGATTTCATCTATGGGAATGCCAAAGGCGAAAGCCCATGATGTGGCCAAAGCTCTCACCTCGTGTGCCTTCACCTCCGGTAGGAGGTTCAATGATTACCCACGTCACGCACACGTTTAATTACGTCGCACATCCATGACACGAATTTCACGGGAAATCTGAGAGTTCTTTTTCACATGAAGAAAAGGGAGTTCTTTCTCATAAGTGAAAACCTGGGGAGTTTAGTTCAATCTAGATAGTTTTTCAGGCCCGAATTGGGCATTAGAAACTTTCATCACTTTCGGGGACCACCACTGGTTTCAGGGCTTCAATAACGTTCTGTTTGGGAAATTTATCCGGATGTTGGTGTTTAGCCTAGAAATCTGCAGGAAGGTAACGGACTGTAAGTAACGTACTGAAAGTGGTATGATGAGACAGACGTCCAATCTATGTTGAAACTGATAGGCCGTCTTCCCTCGAAAGTGCACCCAACTCGCTCCGTAGGCTGCAGTGGCCATGGCAACAAGAAACAGTTTTCTGATTCAGATGGAACAGTTTAGCCTTGTGAATGGGTGCGTTAGGGTTGACCATTTGACTTGACAATACGAGGGGAAGGTTCCAAAATGTAAAGAGTCGACGCATCCTGGGTCTTTGATTTACAAAGCTGGAAATGAGTCTGTATTAGGGTTGAGACAAATGAGGACCACAGATCACAGCAAACCCACAGGATCAGAACCACAGGACCACAGAACGATAATGGATGCCTTACCTGAGAAGATGATCAAGGAACACCGCGAAACACTTCACTTCTGGGTTGCACGGGTCAAACGATGTTGCCCATGCACCGGGAGAACCATCCCCGCCATTTTGCCTCGTAGACTTTTAAGAGTCGATTCCCTGTGCATTGAAGAAGCCAGATTTCAACAGGAAAGGATAAGGCCGCTGCTTTGAGGTTGGTCTTCACAGTTTCTACTCGTGAAGACTTAGAATGATGGCTTGGGATGATGAGACAGACCTCGATGTTGATGAGCAATGGCCGCTTCGAGACAGTTCTTGTAGATCTACAAGCCGGTGAGTTTTCGCCCACATTGGTGTGATCAGTAAGAAATTCCCGTTGGTTTCACGGATTTTGTCGAGGACTATCAAGAGTAGAACAAGCGGAGGGAAGGCACAGTCGAACATTCCTTTCACGGGACGCTGAGGATGTCGGTCGCCCAAGCAAGAGGGTCCAGAGACGAGGAGATGGACGACAGAAGTAAAGTGTTGTGATGTGTTGCAAATAGGTTGATCCATAGGTTGCCCCTATTAGTTGAAGATGGCCTGGCAGATTTTCGGGGGAGTGTTGCCATTCCGTCGTTGGGATTTGGTCTGACTGGGATAACTTCTCCGCCAGTACATTCAAGTTCCCTGTGATGTGTCAAAATATTGACAGTTTGATAGAGATGGAAAAAAATGTGAGACCTCCATCATCAAAGTCTAGGAGTGGGTTCCCCCTCCTCAGTGAATATACGCAATCGCTGTAGCATTGTCTGACATCACAAAGATTGTCTTCCCCTGAAGCTGATCTGAGCACATTAGAACTACATAGATGATGGCACGTACTTCAAGGGTGTTGATGTGGAGATTCGTCTCTTGAGGTGACCGTGAGATCCTCCATGTGAGCACCCCACCCTGTCGCCGAGGCGTCTGTGGAGAGAAGGTTGGGATGAGGTGATGGACAAGGACTCCGATCATCAGGTTTGGGTGGAAGAAGCCACCATTCCAACCCTCTCCAATGTCGGTCGCCACTCGCCATTTGGCGAGTGAAAATCAGCAGTTGGTTTAGCCTCACTCGCCAAAGTGGCGACTAGCAATAGAGAATGCCACTCAAAGAGGGATATCTCAGTAACCCTACCAGTTAGAAACAAGCGGTTTGCGGCGTTATGCTCAGATTTATAAAGGCTACGTAACTGCTCTATCTTCATTAATACTGGGGTTAAAGAGAATTTTACAATTTTGTAAATGCATGAATTAGAAAAACCATGCATCGTGCAAGATGTCATTGGTATGTGGCGAGTAGAAATTGTGAAATGGCGAGTGCTTTGTAAGGTCTACTGGCCAAGTGGCGAGTGTTACTAGATTCACATTCGAGAGGGTTGCACCATTCCAGATGCTTGGGGATTCTATTGCTCTTATCAGAACCATTGCATTGGTCTCGTCCTCTCCGAACCGGGAGGCACTAGTTGGGCACAAGAGTCAGTTGTCCGATGATGGAGCTGAGAGCTCGGGCTGAGCTGCACATTACGTGGCAGAGACCAGTCAACCATGAGATCAGTTTCTTGATCGGATTCGGGGAGGGGCGAATTAAGAAACTTCCCAAATTGATTTCCACTCTGAGAAACACAAAGGAGTGAGCCGATCTAGACATCAAGGCGTTGACACCTAGGTCTAGGTTCTGGAAGAGAGTTAAGCTGAAGTCCAGGTCGTCAGATAACATCTTTGTGGAGTGGTCCGAAACAGCCAGTCGTCCAGGTTAGCATAGGTGCGAATATGGTAGCTGATGACCTACTACTGGACAAAAAACTGACGAAAGAGTGTGCGGGACTGTTAGTAGTCCGAAGGGAATCGCTTTGAAGTGGTAAGAAATCCTGTTGACACACATCGGAATATGTGGAAGACGGAGGGGGAGGGTGGGGGGTTTGAAGGGGAATATGGAGGCGAACTTCTTCGAAGTCTTCCGAGATTGTGACTAAAGTGATTCCCTTGTTGAAGTTGGTATTTTTATCTAGAAGAAAGACGAGTGCCTCTACCTTTCTTTGGGATGACCTTGCTGTATGATCCCGGGGTCATGAGTGGCACCACCTTGGATAGTCGGTGAGACAGCCTCACACAGCGAGACAGTGAGACGGCAGAGAAAGTGAGTGTCCACAATATGGCGATCGATTCGAACAAATCAGAATAGGGTATATCAACAATTTCCGAGCATCAAGAAGGAAAGAAATCCACTTGCCCAGAGGGGGATGACACACCCTCTACTACAACAGCCTGCCCACTGAAACGGGGATTAAATTAACCCAATTAGTCTCTTCAGTCATCGCATGTATAGATCGGATTTCCCCAGCAAAGTAAACACACCCGATCTTGTGGTGTGACCCGATCAAACTAGGTCACGAGGGTAAACTTCGTCCAAACACATTAATCAGCTGGGGCGCACGGAAGTGGCAGTGTTATGTTGAACAATCACCTTCTGCAGCGGATTAGCACACGTCACTGATCCATTGACACTTCGTCCTGTTTATTTCTACAACCTTTATTGAAATCACCAGGCCACGAGTTTCATCAACGAAGTGACGACACTCGAAAGTGTCTTGGTGATAGTTTTCGTTCACATATTCAAAGTCATAAAAGATATGGAAACAGATTGATGTTTACATTCAGCGGTGGTGGACGGATGAAACGATGTCTTTATCAAGTTGAGAAGCAGTCAAACTGGTTTTTTATGTGAAGTGCGTAAAATGCGCTCTATTTCTTTTTCGGAGTGGGCAAGGCATCGGAGACAAGGACTGTTGATAAAGTGACAACTCCGATAGTTCCAACATGACAGATCTGCTGGTGTCCTTGAAAGGTCTGTCTTTCTTCGTTAAAATCTTGTTGAAAGGCGAGTCATATTTGAACAAGGTTGCGTCCAGCAGTGGTGGATGGTGGGAATAGGAAAAATCGGGCAAAGTGGCCCATGCGACCGCTTTCGTGCAGCCAAACGCCCCGAATGGGATTTCTTATCCCTCCCACTCAACCTGAAGATTCGGAAAAGTAGGGGATATAATAAGGGATATAAGGGATATACAGCTTCTGAGTAAATACAGAAGCTGGTAAGGTCAAATTACATCAATCCAACCAGAAAACAATCTTTAAGTTTCGTGGACACACTCTTGTTCAGCTTCAGTGAAGGTGGGTAGGGTGCCAAAGAGTCGTTCGCAGTGGATCAGCCAAATTAAACACAGGATCAGGTTCAGAACCAAAAGGGAGTAAAACTGACTGATTGTGCAGACTGTTTCCGATGATCCAAACCTGTTCCTTCCCCATAAGATCATCACCATCCATGAATTGGCAATCATCATCCGATCCAAATCAGAGTGTTACGTTATAATGATGACGGAAATGGTTGGTGGGGGGGATCGGCCTAAGAGTGCATAAGGTTGCATAAAGAAAGAGTCTGAAAATCCGAAAAGGTTGCATTTTCAGAAAGAGTCTGAAAATAGTGGAGTCGAATCGCAGAATTGGAGCTAAGTTGACTCAATATATGGAAAGAAAACTGGGTTGTTGTAATGGAAGAATTGTGTTGAATCGGTGTCGACATGACGATTGTCGAAACGACGACGATGTAATAGAAAGAACAAACAGAGCGTGGGCGAGACGGCCGTGATAGGACGGGCATGTCGGCGAGTGGTTGGGAGTTGATGCCGTGGTATGTCGATAAGGGAAACAAATGGCATATGGCACATGGCATATGCGCATGGAGAAATTAAGAGGAATGCATTTGAACCGCTGCCGCATACTGAGTGAATTGGGGGGAGGGGGGCTAAAAAATATTTGTTCATTGCTTCTCCCACTCTTTGGTTGCTTCGTTGTCTCACAGTAAAAAGAAAACAGGTTAAAATACCTTGCGTAAATATTTAGCAAGTTGTCGCTTTCTATTTTCAAACACAATAGTGACTACTTGCTGAAAATTTGCTCAGTGTTTTAAACCGTTTTCTTTTTAACCATGACTGCGTGAGACAACAAAGCAACCACGGATTCTATATCACAGGAGGGTACATGTAATACAATCCTACGCTTTGCTTTGGTTTTTAGAATTTATGCTGCAAATTTTGTCAAAGTAGGTCTATCGCGCATATTTTATGGATACAGAGCAATTTCTGTGTAGTGCTTCTTTTTCAAAATGTCTTCTACCATTTACTATGTAAAAATCATAATTTCAGGTTGAAATAATGGTTTCTGATGACGATTTGGAAGATGACTTCACACTTATGGATGTAGCTTATATATACGCATGGAGAAGAGTAAGTGGTTCTTTTAAATTTACATTCTATCTGCTGAGCTTAAGGTGGCACTATCATCGATTGAAAAGTGAACGAAAATAGCATGGTGCCATCTAGAGGTAGCGATATTGTTAACCTTTATAGCTTGCACGGAGATGCACGAGGACGCATCTAATTTTCCCTCAATAATAAAGGAGGTCGTGGCTTGTTTGTTTTGTTAAAAGAAATGGCGTTGTGGATTCTTTCGCTTGGTGCAAGCAAGTGCTAGATTCTACTAGAGAACACTGCATGTTGACAGTTTCTGTAGAGTTTCAATTGGTGACAGTGCCATTTTAATACTTGACCAGAGTTGTGTTATCTGTGGACGAACGCAGCACTGCTTGCACAAAGCTACTTGGTGCAATTTTTGCTTATTTGCTGAAGGAACGCAGTAACTGGTGAATGAAGAAAGATGTTAACCTTACTTATTCCATGCCACTGTTTCTATGGTGCAGTGGATGGCTCATCGATATGAGTTGTCGGAAATGCTTCCCTACCTTCCAAGGTAAATGTGCTATTACTAAGCAGGTTGCAGCTATTGCTAATGTCCGTATTAACTATCATCGAGTAAGTAAAGGAAAAAATATAAAAAATATAAAAAAATAAAACTAACACACTACTAACTAACACTACACTACAAACACTACAAAACTAACACTATCTACAACTATAGCCCAAACGGCCAAGTGTCGAAACTAGCATTCAGATTATTCAACTCGTGTTCATAAAATGAAAGTTGCTGAGGGTCATTATTCAGCAAGCAAGTTACTATCATGAATAGCATCATTAAATTCTTACTTCGAGTAACGGGAAAAGTGAAAATGGCCCGTCAAGCTGGTTTAAATTTCTAAGACAGTATAGTGTTTGGTTTTCAAACGAAACTAGTGCTAAAAAATTACTTGACAGTGCATAACATATATTTACCCATTCCCTAATTTTTATTTTTATTTCCTTTTAAATATTTGTTTCAGTTGAATAAAGTGACAAAATCTCCTAATAGCAATAGAAACTCGATTATCTAAACTAACTGGGACCAAGAGGTTTTCACATGATCTAAAATTTTGGATAATCCAATTTACATACAAAACAAACGAATGCTAATGAGGCCGTTCCGATACAACACACCTTTTTTTAGCGGTTTTGTAACACAAACCACGTAATATTTTATTACTTTCCAACAGACGACAACAGGTATCCATGGGTTATTCCTGTTCTCCGGCCCTAGCCAAGATTGTTTTGCAATTTTTGGATGAACATGTGCTAAAGGAATTCCCCAATTTAGCTTTGTGGGAGAGGTATATCAATAACATATGTGCCATTCCACTTAAAGCGGAATATGATAACGCCCTCGCAGTTCTGAATCGTTGGAATGCGTCTCTTATTTTCACGCGAGAAATGGAGAAGGAAGGCAAAATGCCTTCTTTGGACATTCTGCTGTCTATTGACCTATGTTTAATCACACTCTTGCCCCACCAGAAACTGGCTCTTACAGGAGAGGTTTGTCATTTTCGTCAGCTAATCTGAGGATCATCCTCGGTGCACTGTTCAGGAACCAACTGTTTAAGTACACCAAGTATTCTTCATCTAAAGTCATAGCAGAAGAGGAAGAGTATTTGGCCAAGTCTAGAACAACCTTACTCCTACAAGGTTTTCCAGTGGGGTTGTTCAACATGGAACACTAGAATGCCTGGATATAGGTGAGAAATAAGAGGCAAGGCATCAGAAAGTTGCAGTTACTAATCAGCCGGTGGATTATTTGATTTACCTACCTTCTATAGGATAGGGGATCAAATGCGGATAAATATCAGCCAGCAAGGGGTTTCATGCCGTCTACGCTCTCCACCTAATCTTAAGAATTGCTATGAGCTAGGCCTCCTCGTACCTCTGCTCCTCAGCTGTTCTGAATGCGTTTGCATCGCCTTTGAATCCAGTGACGGTCCCCCTCCTCCACCAGTGACACCGGTCGCTCCAAGTTCTCCAACACATCATTATCTGACTCGTAAGAAAACCAAACCATTCATGGTTGCAATTCCTGCTGTTTTCAATCCCATAATGCCTCGGTCTAATGTAAGCTGCTTCCAAGATTGTTTACACCAAACCGTTTGAAAAGTGCCACTGCATTTACATGGCGAGATGAAGCGTTGTCTTGATGAAAGGATTGTGAGCACATGGACGAGGGATTCCAAACGGGGAGAGAAGGTTAGTTCTTTCATACCACCATAAAAGAACTAAATACAAATAATCGCTAAAAATCGCTTGGTATAATACTTCCATTTTACTACGTTCCAACAATGCTAATGAAGCCCATTTAAGAGCACTTGAATCTTTGGCCATTGAAAGGTTCTCTCTCCATGCGGTAGACCTGTACACCTTATAAATCTATCTGGCCCCTCTTACGACAGTATGAACGGTTTCAAATAAGCTAGGGACACCCTAGAATCTTGCTTCCCAAAGAGCAAAGCGTAGCACATAAAAGATCAGTGGTTAGGTGACAGAAGAAGTAATTTGAAATGGAGATACATTGTAGCATGTAACGATCAATCAGTTCGTGCTAGAAGAGCTTCTGAAGAAGGGGATCGGTAAAGCGCCGAAAAGCGTTAAGTAGACTGACGTTGTGCTGGTTTTGTTTGGTGTTGTGAGTGTTAATTGATTGTCTTAGATAATTTTTTGTTCGCTTCATCCCCAAATGAACTTTTTTTTTTTAATTATTTATCTACCACTCTAAATAACTGCCACTTGTTTGAACAGCAAATTCTGATTTGATTAAGGTATTTACATTGGTTTAATATTGAATACAAAGTTTCGGTTTGGATTGGTTTTGCCGATACTTTGCTTGCCTGTATCAACATCGTATTAAAAAAAATAGTATTGTAACATTCCCAAATAATGTAAATTCTTTGCTTGGTCTAGTTTTATTGTGTTCGTGAAGTTTGCTTGAATGTTACTGAACAAAAAATTATCCAATGAAATGGTTCCTGAAACAGACAAGGCAAGCACAATTCGTAATCTTCGTCTAAAAAACAACAAATTTCTGAATATTTTCCAAGAATGGTAGTTCAGATAAGCTATGTTCTGTTGTAGACATTAGGAATTTGTTTTCAGTTTTCAATTATTTTTAACTGACCTGCATATGTTTTCAGAAATCCCCAATGAGGTTGTTCTACAGAATATTAGAAGCACCAACAGCAAAACGGAGGAAACTAGTGCACAGTGAAGCATCTGCAACACAGAGTCAACCAAACCTTGAGCCAAAGCAAAATGGAGCTGTGAGTGAAACCGAAAGCCCTACGACTGAAAGCATCGATTGCGACAACAACAACCGTCCCAACACAATCGACAAACACAGTGAGAATTTGACAAATGATTCCAGCCGTAAGGAGATGACGAACAATGTGGAAGGAATCATGAAACAGTTCCCTCTAAAAGCAAATGGCTATATCCTTGGCCACGATAACAAAAAACTAAATGGCGACATTAGAAATATAGTGATACCAGTGTCGACAGAACATACCAAAGAACAAGTTAACTGTGGTCCAGATGTGGTAACGAATAGTACCGGTACCATTAATGAGAAACTCAATGGGATTGTGGGGGACCAGAACTTAAAAACAAAACGGGATATATTGAAAACGTAGCAGATGGCAGTACCAGGCCATGTGATGAGCCTTTGTTTTTGTACTGCCGTATATTTTGTTCTGGATGATATTTGCTACAACAGTGTCATCAATCAAAATAGAGCCGGTGACAGCTCATACTGTGTTCGCCGTCTGCCTCGGACAATCGAACTTACCCAAAAAGGGCTAAATGTTGCCTGGAGTTACGTCCTACCTAATTTAAGATGGTTGTACTGTTTGAGTAATTTAGTATCTAGTAGAAGCATGCAGCAAGGACTGTAAACAAATCTCCACTGATAAATCAACCGAAGAAGATTTGGTAAGATACCAGGTGATACTGTGCAAATTCTGTAACAATGTTTTCTGCAGTCTATAAACTACCAAGATGAACCATTTTTCATTTAATGTCTAGCCTTGTAGATAAAGATTCCCCTAGGGAACTCAAAGGGTGACTAGGAGCATGATAGTGTGTTGGTTTCT
>JAHWFP010011734.1:19279-29354 GCA_023313725.1 Lithobius niger | reverse complement strand
TTATTAAGAGTGTCTGCTTAATTATTTATTAAGAGTGTCTGCTTAATCTATTATTAAGAGTGTCTGCTTCATTATTTATTAAGAGTGTCTGCTTAATCTATTATTAAGAGTGTTTCATCCCCAAGAATGGCTTGCATCTGGCTTTCGGGAACAAATACTCTACCTGGTGGAAAAGCTCTTCCAAACAAGAATTATGCATGGGATGCAGTGAAAATCATTTCACAGTAAATCCTTTAATTAATTTATCAAGGAGCTCCGATTAGTTTCTGTTGCTCCAATTCCTACACTAATTGTTGAAATTTTGTTCGTAATTCTCATTGCTAATTTCGAGGTTACTTTCCAGTTTTAGTAAGCAGTAGTCAATCGCTACTTTCACCATTGATCAGTTGAGCCAAAAGCTACCTGCCCCTACTTATCACGGTATTCTTCTTTTAAACCAAGGCTCATATCGATCTTCTCCCATCAGCAACAGGTTCTTAACACATATGAAAAAAAGAGGAAAAAAAATACGATAGTGCTGCAGAAGCAAAACTGGAGATTCCAGTCACCTTTTAGATTGGTTCACCGAAAGCGCCTATTTCGGTGATCAAATGCAAGAAAATCTGCTTAGAATCTACTTTCTAGGCGTTTCTGTTTTAAACTGGTGACTGTCATGGAACGAAGAACACAACAGGTGTATAGCAAACATATATGTAAAAGCCTAAAAAAAATTCAAAGTACTTTTTCAATTAAATCTGAATTTCTGTTGGCAATTTAAAACGGGTCAAACCGTGTATGCACTCATTCATCTAGTAGGCTATCGTTGTTTTACGAGTAGTCAGCACTCTAACCTCTCTGTTGGAATGTAAGGTTGTGTGTCCCCCCCCCCCCCCCCAAGGGAAAGCCTTCATTCAGAGGTTATAGCCTGGGCTATGTTTACTAAACGGCCAGTTTTTTCTTTATTATCAATTATTTTCGTAATTCTTCCCCTCCCCCATCACCCCCAACACACCCTCCCCGGCTGATTTCACTAAATCTTGACTCAGACTAATTACACGACGCCATTTTGGGGTAAATAGCGTTACGTGAGTAGGGCAGCCGGTTTCAATTTTGAACTAGTTTGGTGATTCTAGCGGTAAATATTGCAGTCACAGGCCGTAACGAATTGTGGCAACTTCAATGAACATGAACGCCAAGTATGTGGGGCACAAATGAAGCCAGGTTTACAAACAATTGTGTATTTAACCAGCCAGACTGGTTAATAGCTTGTGAAATAAATTATTTGCATAATACTGCTGTTTCATTCTACACACTTCTTAATACATCGTATTGTCGATGACACTATTCAGCACCACTCAAAATCTGGACATTTCATACAGCTGATGTGCAATGTGAAATCAAATGAACGTAAATTATGGTAAAAATTATGGTGAGACACGAAATTTAAAACTCATTGTCAAACAGCAGTTTGAGAGTGCGGTTTTTTCGTATAGCATTTGTTGTTGTTGTTGTTGTTGTTGTTTTGAGTGGCGCTGACTTGTTGCTTGTTCGTGTCCGAAAGCAGAAGTTAATGTGACTGTCCTCTTTAAAAGTTTATTATACGTTTAAATTTAGGTTATTTAAAAAATATGTTGTGTAATATTGCAGACTGAGGCAGTTTGAGCATCTAAAGTAAATTGAACGTTTGTTGTAAGGAGCCTAAATAAAGCCATGCAAGGCCTGCGCGGAAATTCTGGGGCGAACTGTTAGTCTTATTATCATTCAGTAGCCCGACGGTGGGCGACGGTGAATGACGTGTGGATGTAGCTCTCGTTTACATGTTTGTTAATTTATACGTAATTTAGCCAACGTAGCGTACTTTTAACTGGTAGAGAATTCAAACACAAGGTTTAAGATTTTGTGAGAAAATGCACTTAACATTTCCCGCCCGAATTCGACAACCTGCTTCTTACAGCCTAATTTAGGAGAGTAGACTTAACGGCGCTCATTTGCAGGAGGCACGCACGTTGTTTGCATCGTACCAGGAGTGAGACGTTTAGTAGTACACTACAGATGCGATGTTCACTGCATTACTAAATTATCTTTAGTCGTTTTACGTTAAATTTGTGATAAATAAGTGCCGTTCTTATTTTAATAATGGATTAGCAGACGTTTTTCCTTGCATTACTCACTATAGGCAGGAGGGAATATTGCCATTACAAGGCCGTCTGGGAGAAAAGCAGTTCCTGGCTCCAAGCAACAACTGCCTGCAAGTGCATAGTCAACTGTAGAATTGAGCAGATACACGGTAAACATAGACACACGCTAGTGTGAGGCCATCAAGTAATACAAAGCAAGGACGGAACATGGACATAAATATGTATGCTCCTTTTTTTTAACACACAAAATTGGGCAGAGAATGGATATACTGATTGTAAATCAGAAGCGATAATAATAAAAGTAGCGAAAAATCTAACAAATTAACTAAACACCATTTAGGAAAATGTATTAGAGCTCATATCCCCACAGATCTCACAGCTGTGAAGGTACGTAAATAAGAAACGGATTAGAGTACACTCGAAAAAATGAACTATTGCACACAAGCGTTTGTGTACATCATTAACCAAACAAACAAAATGGTTGGATATTTCGCACTTTACAAATGGACACACAAAAATATACAAACTAATACACGCACACGAACTAAAACGTGAACTCACAAACGCTTAGAAAATGCCTGCAAAACTGAAAAAGAAACCCCACACATAACTAAAACACAGAACTAATGAACGTAGACTTTTTGGCTTTCGTTCATTGTAAGCCTAACCTGGGGTTTAGGAGGAGAAAGACTGGTAACTCCCTCTGGTGGGATGTAAGAAATTCCTGCCATTGGCTTAAGCTATTATTTATTACAAAAGAACGTTGGAGTTCCTGCGCCTTACGGGCTTTTTAATTCTGAATTGTTTATTTTTAGGGGTGACAATTTCCAGTATGAGGATGCTTTTGTTTTTAGTACTTACCACAACCATACCTTGTTTTATATAACGATGCTTTTTAACCATCTCATTTGTTCATCTGCCATTTATTTTTTACTTGGCCAATCGTACACCTCCTGTGGCCAACACGATTGGCGACGCCATTGGGGACCTTAGAGCCCCTGGCAGTTCTAACCTTGGTGGTAAGGCATTCGTGTCCCCATACCTCATCCCTCTCACCTTCCCACGGCCAAATCTATACCTTTAAAATGATATTGTCTTCCGTTTTTAAATTGGGCTGGCTGTTAGAGAGGGTCCTTGCCTGACCTGTTGATATTGTGACAAACTGTTATTATTATTAACTAGAGGAAGCCCGTGCTCTGCACGGGGCCGGTCACATTTCCCGGGACATTTTCCTGGCACTCTTCCCGAAGACTTGTCAGATTGATCGACCTCTCATGCCTGACTCCTTTTTGGCTGCACGTTGAGTGGGAGAGTGCATTTTCAATGCGGGCGTGAGGAGGGGAGAAGTGGTTTTCCTTTAGGCTTTCCTTTAGGCTTTCCTTTTCCTTTTAGCCGGTCTCCGATATTTTTATAAAGATGGCTACTTCTTGATTTTTTTGTTGCTTTAATTTGGTGACTGGCGTGGAAAGAAGAAACACACAGACGTTTTAAAAACATACTTGGAACGAGCATAACAAAAAAATCAAAACGATTCTTCTGTTTGATTTAAAACTGTTCACAACCATTGTTTTTTGCCCCCGTTCATTATAATCTTGACTTGAGAAGGAGAAAGACCAATAATTAATTCCCCGTCTAGCGGCATGAAAAAAATAGCTGGCCTTGTTTGTATTTTTTAGCAATCCTATGTTTTCCCATAATTCAACGAAATTTCCTATATATCGTGTATTTCCGTACAGTTTTCTTTTTTTTTTTATGTGTTTGAACTCTCCAGACTCCTCCGATTACTAACAAGAAGGTCTGGGCTTGCTTTCGAATTTAAGCGTTAGGCCGCGCTTAAGCAACGACTCTTGTTTGCATTCTCGCAGCTAGAATTTAATCGCGACGGGAAATGCGTCATTGCCATGGTGACAACGCTATTTGGATTAGCCCAATTCCGACGTAATTTGAGTAAATGCTTGCAGTCGTATAATCCGTGACAATAAGATAAAGAATTCCACCTGACGAAACCATTTTCCTAGTTGCTTCCGAACTCACATATTGACTGCGTTCGTTGCTGCGAGTCGGCAGAGCTAAAACCTTCGCCATGTTGGAATTTCAGATGATTGGCTAGCTTCTAGCTGCGTTAAGGCGAGCGCGAGTCGTAGCATAAACGCGCCCTTACTTTCGAATTTAAGCATTATAATTTCTGTGATGCACGAGAGAGATAAAGAGAGAGAGAGGCGTGTAGCTAAAAGGGCACAACAAAAGAAGATTGAAAGTAACAGACAAAAAAAACCCGGAAATTATCCACAGTGTGAGCGAGTCAGAGACTGGAGATACTGGAATAAAATGATAAAAAAAAAATAAGCGTTGGCGATTCGTCTGAAGTTAGCCTATAATCCTCAATAAACACTCCCTTCATTGCGCCTGTAATTTTAAAATTATATTCTTCATATATTTCTCCAATAATTTTTATTTTTTTTACAAAATTCCTATCATTCGTATAATTTTAGTTTAGAGAGTAGAATGCAGTTTTAAGGGTGGAGGTGGCTGAAGTGTTAATAATGCGTTCATCCTTTCATATAAGACCTGTAATACAAAACAAAGAAATTAAATTGTCCCTTTAAACATTTTTTTCTCAAGGCACATGTCGGGAAAATGTACCTGTCGGGAAAATGAGTGTCGGGGAAAATGTACGGATCCCTAGCAGAGGCTCCCGCGGCTACGCAGAATTACAAATTATAAAACGGAAACGCTTTATACACGATCTGAGCTCACCGACGTCAAACGTATTGAGTGGCCTTAAAATTCCGTCGGCATTTGTGCGGTCACAACAAAATCCAACAACAAACTCATTTTTGTCCGAGCATTCCCTCTTTTCTCCTTTCTAAAGTGCCGACGTGAAGCAGTTGTCAAAGGCCTGACTTGCCGACTGGTGCTGTATCGACGCAGCCCCATCCATACCTCTCTCTTTCTCTTTTCATTCAAGAGTAAAGGGCAGTAGCCCCAGGGCGAGATAGCGGCTGCCCGGTTGGTTCGTGAGAACCAGGCAAAGGAGCCATTTGTTGGCTGGCATTCTTGACAAAATATTCCGAACACAGGAGGGTTGGGCAGAATAGAAAAACACCATTACAACGAAACAAACGAAAACCACAATAAAGACAACATTGTGGAACGGAAAGGGATGACAAGTCAGCAGTAATATTCAGCAGACATGACGAAAGAAGTCGCGGTGATAGTTGTGAGTCCTGGAATGAAATAACCCGAGGTCGTTGGATCGGGCCTCCACTGGGCTAACCACTGTGGTAAATCGACGCTATCAAGGTCGTTGTTAACTTGTACACAGGGCCCGGTTAAGGTTACTCGGGGCCCTTGACAAAATTCTTGAGGGCCCGCCCCTCCCCCTCCTTTCCCATATATCTCTTCCACGTAAAGAGCTTCTTTAGGGCTCGAACGCATTAGGCCACCTTGCCGCGCGGCCATGCCGCCTAGTGCGTTCGAGCCCTTATGTATGGGGAAGGGGAAGAATTTTTGATTTTTTTTGAATTTTACTTGTCAGTTAATTTCTCATCTTACCTTTTAGAATTTTACTGCTCAACGTTTTCTCATTATTCTGCCCAATTTTCTTTTTCTAGTTTTGATTGTCAAACATTATGAGAGACATTTTTAAGGGGCCCAAACTTCTAAGGCCCCCCCGGCCCTGTCGAAAACATTTTCTTCAGGGCCGGTGGCCCCTTAGAAATTTGGGGCCAGGGACAAATGCAGTTCATTCCGACGATGTTGAGACGCGAAAATTTGTATTTTAATTATATGGAGGCAAACCAGTTGTCCACCAGAATGAATTTACTTACACCCCGGTCGTCCTCGCATACTGAGATGAAGATCAATTACCATCAACCATTCCAACTATGGAATCATCCATAGCTCATCCAGTCAGCCATGACCGGAAATGTCCCGGGGCCCTCTTTCAACGCCCATTCCATTACTAATACGTGGATTGTAAAATGAAAATGTATAATGTAAAATGCAACACGTAAAATGAAAACCCATCGGGAATCTTGAAAGAGGACCAACTGTAAAAACAGAAAAAAAAGTTGTGACGAATAAGTAATACTTGTCACGCGGTAGCGACCAAACAAGCAGCTACAAGTGATGCAACAAAAATGAAAGCAAACAGCCGTTTTAGGCATAACTGCATGCAGGGCCCCCACAACGGGTTGGGGGGTCAGATGGACCCACTGTACCCAGGCCCGGTCACTCAAGGGGCCCGCACGGTCTAAAATTTTTTATTTTTCGCAATTGTTAGTTTTGATGACAATGAGTAATGTACTCGATTTGTGCGTATTGTGAATTTTTTGTATACTCACAACAAACAACAACTGCAATCCAACGGCAACGAGCACGGAACAGGAGCACTGTAGTGCAAGCCTGTCAGCTTGTTATAGGTAGAGAAGTCTGCAAACGTAAACAGCCCGGATTAATGAATGAACCAACCCGTTAAGCGCAATTGTGGCAGACTAGTATTATACCATATAGTGTAACTTTTTACGATTTCAGTCGAGGGAGGGAGGGGGCCCCGCTGTTGTAGTTAGTCCCAGGCTCCTTACATTGCTGTGTGGGCCCTGACTGCATGTAACAACAAATCCAACAATCTCGGAAAACTCTACACTATCTGCATTGTGGTTAGTGGCATACGTTTACAACAATGGTCCCTCTATATGTGATTTATTGTGATAGTTTTGTTCTTTGTTAGCCAAGGCGTAAGCCGAGGCGTTAAGAGCCGAGGAACCAAAACTATCACAATAAATTACGTATAGAGGGACCATTCTTGTAAAAGTATGCCAATAACTAATTTATCACCATACTTTGAATACCTTTTTCGGTTTGTGTGATGAATTCGAGCAGTTTTCTTGGTATCGTCCATTGTTGTTTCTCCCTTGCGTTCAACAATCGTTGGTCGATATAATGTTATTACAACAATGGAGTTACATTTCATTGTGATAATTGTAGCAGTAAGTTATTTATACTGACACTCATAACAATACGAACGCTGACGGAATAACATAGGATGCGTAAAAGTGTACCAATAAATGATTTATTGTGACACTTACAACAATGTGTGCTTTACAGCAATCTGTATCAATAATGCTGTATTCGATTTATTTATTGATTGATATTTTATTGAGCCGATTATTCGATTTATTGCTGAGCTTTAAAACAATGAAAACGAAAAAAGAATGGTGATAAAAAAAAAGCCAGTGTTGTACAATGGACACGCCGGCCCACCCGAGCCACCAGCCTGCATAAACAATGCGGAACGGCTGGTGGCTACTTGCAACAATCTCTTTTAACAATGATGGTATTCGATGATTGTAAACGGAATGCTTGTTGGTAATAAACTGAAAACTAAATTAACTTTTAATGGATAAAACAATGCTTCAGGTATATGCAACTTAATATTAAACCGCTGGCTAAAAGTTCTTTCTTTGTGCACGATTGAAGTTAAAGGATTAGTGGAATTCAGTTAAAATACTGAAAGCGCTATTTACTTTCTGCCTGGAGTCTGGGGACGGGTCAGGGCCGTGCTGGTTGATGCCGAGACAAGCCATGTCACGCTAAATGAGGCATTAGCGTGAAAGGTTCTGTTGTTGTCGATGATTAAAATAAAAGGATTAGTGCGATCAAATAATGAAAAAAAATGCCTATTTACTTTCTTCTTCTAGAAGAAAAAGAAAATGACAAAGCCGGCGGGCTAAAGGTTTGGACTTTGATGCACAAAGGCATATTTTCGTATATCTGCATGGAGGCAGGGGAGGCGCTGATTGAGTGAGCAAAGCGAACGAAAATCAGCGTTCGTTAGCCAGTGAGAGCAAAAATGCATAGACGGGATACACGCCTTCTGCAACAAACACACAAGAGAACCAAGGTCTTTGGACAAGCAGGAGGAGACCTTGCAACAGAACAAACCGCTCTAATGTTGCAAACGGTGCTTCATCTAGTAGGATATATAACAACGTTATCCAACGTTCTTTCACCCGACAACTGCCTGGCTTGAGGTCTCTACCGGCAGACGAACGACTCAAACTTTCCGGTCTTGAGCCTCTGGAGCTGCGTCACCTTCGGGCTGACCTTATTTTGACATTTCAGATTTTGAAGGGCTTTCTTCCGTTCGACCTTCCTTTTTTCGATTTAGCGGCCCCATCTACGACTCGCGGACACTCTTTAAAACTTTCTCTGCCTAAATTCTCCACGGAGTGTGAGGAGATCTTTTTTTCTCTGTTCGCGTCGTCGGCGTGTGGAACTCCCTCCCTGAGCACGTTGTGTCAGCGCCATCCGTACCAATTTTTAAACGACGTCTGTCTTTTTGCCCTTTGAACAAGTTTCTAAAACGAACTTACTAACTCTTAGGGCTAGTGTAAGAGGCATGCCCTTCTGTGTTCTCCCCCCACTTGGGGGTAAACTGATTATCATTATTATTATTACAAGGTGAAAGAAACGCAGCTATAGAGAAACTAACGGTTCCCTACACACGCCGGTCTAGTAGGAAACCACATTGCGCGGCCCCCCCCCCCCCCTGTTGTCCATTGGTTGTTGTCTCTGTTGTAGGGCAGAGTTTGATAGGCTTGTTTTACGTTAACAATGTCGAAATATTTCGTTTTTTTTTTACTGACTTGGATTACCCTTCACACTGCCTACCGCTCGCGCTTTTTCATTGATACCGAGCGAAGAATGAACGTGCTCGCCTTTTACATAGTTGCCGTGAAAAGAATGAGCATCTCGCCTTGTCGTTTTTATGCCCTCGCCTATAATCCGACCTAATGTGTACATGACTGAAAATAACGAGTAGCACATCGGACTGAAATTTCTGTTATTGTGTTAATTTTTGTAAAAGTTGCTACACATTAATGTATATGTATTTTTCTTATAAGTCTTATAATACGGCCTCAAATGTTCATTAGGTCTATGAAAACTATGGTAAATATTAGTAGCAAAAAAAAACAAAAAAAAACAACGCTTTTGCATTTTAATGATACTAGAAGCAAGAATTTTTTTGGAAAATTATACGGCCCCCCCCCCCCCCTTGCTACTTTGACTGACTCGGCTGGCATTTGGTCCCCTCTCTTTTTAACGGTAAAGAGGCGCCCCTGGAGACAAGCGTGTTTGGTAGTGGTTAATACTAAACGATAATCTCCAGTACTGTAATGGACAGGGTGTGAACGGCTACTCAGTTTTTTGTTAACATTCAGAAAAATTTCTGGATTACTTTATGTTGCCAGTCAATTTGGAAGGCTTCCCCCCCCCCCCACCCCCATTTAGATCTACTCCAGTATCCTTACCATCCTCCCCCTCCATTAGGCATCGGCTTTAAAAAAGTTCCATGGTTTAAAAAAATCTTGAACTTGAACCCCCCAGGTTAACCATAAAAGCTACCAAGTTTTCTGGTAACTGAAGGTCACGGCCTCGCAGGGCGTCTCTGCGCATCCTACACGCGAACAAAAATGCATTGAAACAAATTCAAGGTTACTTGTCAATTGCGACGATTGCTCGACTGAGAGCCTCGCCTTCGGCTCTCCACACGTTACTTGCATCTACTGACGTAAAGCTGGAAGAGATACATTTTTAAAAAGTCAAAACTTACGTGCATTCTTTGTTTTTGTTTTCAAAATGGAGGCGAAACGTCAAAAACAGTCTTCCATTTTGGCCTTCCACTCCACATGGCAATTTTTGCGCTTGAGATGCCTTTTTATTTTTATTTTTTTAATTCGGAATGGGGCAACAACTAAAAAAATTGATGAAGTGAACGAAGTTCACAACTGAACGAAGTTGATAAAATGAAAGAAATTAACAACTGGAAGAAGTTAATGAAATAAAAAAAATTAACAACTGGAAGAAGTTGATAAAATAAAAAAAATTAACAACTGGAAGAAGTTGATAAAATAAAAAAATTAACAACTGGAAGAAGTTGATAAAATAAAAAA
>JAHWFP010011733.1:0-10251 GCA_023313725.1 Lithobius niger | reverse complement strand
AAAGACAGATACACAGCAGCGCAAGTTGAGAAGCCTCTTTACTCTACTGCGCAACGCACGTCACTACAAGAAATAAAATTCGAAGACCTTAGTTTACTAATACAACGTTTGCAAAAAAATGGAATAACTTGTATGATACATCCCCCGCATACTGTCTGGTGTTACGAAATGTGCCACTTACTGCCTGGAAAAACTAAAAATAAATAAGTAAGTAAATAAAGTAAAATTTTAAAATTTTTAAAAGTTAAAAATATATTTTTTTTAATTTAACGTAGTCAAATAGGACCTCGATCAGTGCTACTTGCAAGCACGAAACGAAATGGCGTCTGCATGGATGGTTCTGCCTGTTTTTATACGTTTGCGTCGAAATTATCAAATCTTGAACTTTTTTAGGAGTTAGATATATTCTGAAAATTATTTAGTGTTAGGAAGAAGCTAGCAGAGGCGTCAATATTTACACTGTATTTGTATCGGTCTGTAATGACTGGAGTTGGTCAACAGATTTCATCGTACTAGACTTCTTTATGACAACCAACAATTAAATTGTGAATTTACAGCATTAAAACGAAGAAAAAGATTGCCATAATTGCGTGTTTTTAATGAAGTGATAAGATTTCAGAATCTAAGATTTAGATTAAACGTAGTTAAAGGCAATTCTAGAATGTACACATTTTAACGCATTTGCACAAGTGAGGAGACACGCTGATGTCACCATATTTCAGACGGACTTTAAAGAATTCGCAAATACGTAATCCAAGTGTAAGCGGTCAAAAAATGGACAATTAACAAGGATTTAAATTTGTATAATTAAACTGTGTTTGATAAATTTGACAGCATTACATCTAAAACTACGTTTAATAATTTCCAATAATATTTACAAAGGGGTTCGTGCGTCGTAGCTCCTGCCAGAGGAAGTGAGACCGGAAAGGCGAATCATCCAGTTACACAGCAACTGGTTGTCATTGGTAACAGCTGCTAAAACTTCCGTTTTCCCTACTAGAACACTCTTGAATATTCTAGAAGGTAATGTACACAACTGCCCGTGTGCAGGAAGCCATGTAACTTCTAAGACTGAAAATGCGTCACTGACAGACGTGATACCCCACAAACACATGAAAATCTTGATTTTAATTTTCGGCCACAGTATTTGGGTTTGATCACAACAGGATGGTATACAAACAAAAATGCGAGCCAAAGGTCTAGTCAACAGTGAGAGCGGCGACCTTGAATGAATGGATTCAAGATGGCACCTCTCACTGTTGACTAGAGCTTTTGCTCGCATTTTCGTTTATTTATCATCCTGTTTGGATCAAGACCCAAATACTGTGACTGAAATTTAAATCAAAAGTATTTTCATGTGTTTGTGTGGTATCACGTCTGTTAGTGACGCCTGTTTATTCTTCCTCCTTGACCCACAAACTAATTTCATTCTGTTTCCGTGTTACTTCCTTTAGTTATAGAGCAGTGAAATTTGCCGCCATTTTGGCACCAGTATGGGTTTTGCAGGGCATAACTACAAAGTGCACTACATAAAAATGGAGGGAAAAACAACGGAAGAGCGGATTTAGGCTTAAAATAACGTAGTTTTCTCCAACAACAAAAATCGCGCGTTTTAGGTCTAAGAAATCACTCTTCACAGCATCGGCTTCACTATGACGCCCCTTCTGTTTCTCTCTGCAGTGCCCCTTGCAGCTAACTCATTAAGGCTCCAGCATAGAGTTATATACAACAATGCTACGTCGTGTCACTGCTCTATAAACAAGACGGAAGGCCAAATGGGCTCGAAAAGTGAATTCCCGCTCAGGCAATCTGACGTCTAAGCCCAAAAGGCAACGCAGTTAGGTTTGCATTCGTATTTACTTGTTTGCTTCCTTTGAGTCACACAAGGCCAACTGTTCACGAAGTCAATGCTTCGAGTCATTGGATTCACTCCCCAAAATGGCGATGTTCAAAACATACACATCTTGATACTAAGTTTATTAGTTTTCAGCATTTCAAGACTTCTTTAACCTCGTAACAAGCTTCAATCGCTTTATCCACCCGCTCTCAAAGTAAGTTTACTCGTACACAATAATTATATTTAGTTTATGGCCATCTCTCTTTCTTATCGTCTTTACGTCATATACTGAAAATATCGAGCGCCAGCGAGCGAGACAGACAGACAGCAGCCCATGGCCCAACGGAATCACTTTACTTTGATATTATTATCATCATTAGATCCTGTAACCTGAGCCTCATTACGACGATAAGGCTATAAGCTTCTATCATTTCTTAACGGGCTTGTTCCACCTCCGTTCTGGTAACAGGAAGGAAGAGACATGGTACACGAAGCAGCAAAAGACTCGGGCATGCTTCTCCTGCTTTTGCTTCAGCTCAGGTAATAAGTTCTCGGTACTTCTCTAATACGGATTGTTATCCTCTAGCAATAAGAATCCTAATAACTTGTTCAGGTAGCGTAGGAGAGGATGCCACATATTGTGGGGGTGTAAGTTCTAATGAGGGGCCTCCAGAGAGCCCTCTGTCCACCTGCGCCCTCTAGCCTCAATCCAACCCCACGGCGCACGGGCCGTTAGTCTCCAATTCCAATTCTCCAGAGGCCAAAGCTCAAAGAGAAGTCGAGCCAACCAAACTCAAATGACCAGACCCACACCTGCAACCCGAAAGTCACGTTTGCCCGACCCTATTTTTGGTGTAACGATGGGAGTAAAGGAGAAACGTGAGCGCGACAAGGAAACTGGAGCTTGCTGCCCGGCTGGCTCGCTTGACCATTCTGCCAGTGGTCAACTGATGTTTGACCAGCGCTACGTGTAGCTATCTGATACTGGGAGGAAGGGAATGCCAACATGGGAAGGAAGAACTGAAGTTGCGAACAAAAGGAGAAAAAAATTGGAGTCGTTTGTGTATTTCACTGAGGCTGCAGGACTGATTGGAGAGAAGCGAGCAAAGCGAGCAGAACTCCTAATGCAGTAACTCATTAGTGCTTCTGTGTAATAACATCACGCCAAAACTTACTGAATCGATTTTGATGAAATTTTGTATGGTGACCAAGTACAACTCAGATATTGTCTTTGTTTTTATCGGATAGAAAAATCAGGTATATTTTGAGCCGGAAATTAAGGAACATCTTTCAGAAATTGTTAGAAACCTAGTGTTCGAAACCAATTGTTAAAAACCAATTGTTATTAGGAAGCATGACCCCCAAACTGGGTTATCTGCCCCCGCGACGATGAGAGGGCCAATTTAGCGTGAATTTCCCATTGAATAATGCCTTGTACAACAAATAGCGAATGCAACACTTTTGAGGATCAACAATTCAAGTAACTGGAGTGTCTAGGAATTCTAGTGGCATGATGCCCGTTAAGGGAGCACACCTCTTCATTATTAGTTCTACTTGCTGACCGCTAGGCTCTCATTGTAATTAGGTTGACTGGCCAACAAAATAATTTCATTTTGTCTTCATGTTACTTCGTTTGAGTTATAAACTTTTTACCATTAAAGTTATAATGGACGTACGAGCATATATCGGACGCTGTTTTCTGTGTCATTCAACCCTAGCACTTTATTGAACCACAGGTACTGGAAGGAGCTTGTACCCTTGCACCGATAGCTTAACTTTTAATTAGGCTAACACTGCAGTAACAATTCACTCGAGCCCTTTTATAAAATACGTCACCTTTGGTGTAATTGGTCGGTGAGTTGTTGGGTGTGTTTATGAAAACGCCCACAAGCTCAATGGCTCTTCCAAATCCAGCAATGAAAACTCGTAAACTCGCGGCTATTGGAGGCAGTTTGACACTACATTTGCCTCCACGCATGCGTCGTGCTGTTGCATCAGATATTCAGTACCCTTAAAAACTACATTCAGAAAGTAGAGAAACTACACCAGTAACTCGGAAAACATAACAAGTTGTGGGTATTTGAGCATGCGCGAAGTACGGGCTTTTCCGGGACCATTTTGTTTTCTGCGGGGGTGCTGAATGGAAGAGTCATCGCTGAAGCCACGCTTAGCCCTAACAGCACGGCATTACAGCCCAACTACTTCTAATAGTAGCGAATTTTGGTGGATTGGACGGGTGGATTCGGAAGGTTGGGTACTGCTGGTGTTATCGCTGAAACTGAACCACACTGAGGTGGTGAACCTGCAGTTTTTGAACCTGCAGTTTATCACACTGTGCGACTGTAATTAATGAATGAGAGTGGTTGACGTAATACTGGACGTCCCCACTAACTCAAAGAAGGTAACAATTCACTAAATGGCATTAAAGTAGGGCCACCACCATTATAGTATGTTGACTTATATAGAAGCAGAGCCTGGGATTATATCTGAGGAGGGGAACAGCAGATTCCCCGAGGCAGGGGGGGGGGGGTAGTTACACTTACCTCCTCTCTCTCCCTCGTTCCCCCTCCCTCCCTTACTTTATCATTCCTTCCTCCTTCCATCCTTTCTTCTTCCTTCCACTCCCATTTCTTTCAATTTTTGTACTAAATCTGCAAAATTTTTTTACTCCGATCGTTTCATTTTTACTTAATGTTACGAAACAATTTTTCGTTGATCGACAATGTGGTTGCATGTTTCTCGTGAAACTGATTTCTTGATCCTCAAAAAAAACGTTTGCGTTCTTTGTTTGTTTTTAAAAGTAATTTATTTAATTTAATTTACTTGGTTCAGTTTATTTTTTTTATCGTGTTGTATGCTTTGTTTGTTTTGGTTTCAGGGACTGATAACCTTTCGAGGTTACTGTTTCATAATCAATCAATCAATTTATTTAATGTTTAATCCACGCTATTACAATTAACTCAAACCATTAACTGTCGCTAGCAATTGGTTTATTACAAGTTTTGATTGATTTTACCCAATTAAAAAAAAACACCCGATTTTCGATCTGAAAAACTAAAAAAACTCCCGAGTTGTACTTGGCCAAATGTCATCATACAAAATATCACCAAATTAGGTTTAGTAGTTTTAGCGTGATGTTCCCACGAAGAAACCGCAATGAGTGACAGCATACAGACCAAATGATAAATGACAAATGACAAATGATGACATATATAGCGCTGTAGCTATAAATGATAAACTGAAGCTCGTATTGTTGATTACACGGGCCCTATACATGACTTTGGGCTCACTGGCGCATGATTGGTTGGACACCCAGGGTAGAGACGCCTCTATTCTATGGACCAGGGCGTCTGCTGTTTTTCGATTCCTTTTTATGTGTGGTAGCCTAGCCTGTGGGTCCGGTATGTGGCTCTGAGCTTTGTGTTTCGCTGTGGCAAGCCCACGTTGCCAGTGCAGCCGGTCGACATTGTTGATGTTTTTTGTGACACCTCGTTTGACAGGATATCATGGGAAGGTGGAGTGGGTATGAGTGTGCTAAGCTTGCACAAGGAGTATAGCCACTTCTTGCCAAGCTTTGTCTTCTAGCTTTGTCGGGGAACTATAGTGCTATCTCAGTAGTGATTGATATTGGTCTGGATCTTGACTTCCCTCGTTTCTGAATCTTGTCAGATTCTACAGAGAGAGAAAGTATTGGTTTTCTGGAGCGTGCTTTCCGGTTTCTGGATGTTGATCACCGAATTGTTTTCGATATTGGTTGGAAGCTCTGTGGAGCCCTCCAGTGAGGCACCGTTGTCTCGCTTCACTGGGTCCTGAGCCATGTGGGGCTCGCTCATCATGCCTTTCAGGCCAGGCGTGACCGGGGGTTCTTTTTCTGTTGTCCCGCGTGATTTGTACCCAGTTTTGGCTTTGAATACAGGCTTAGCTTGGGAGGAAGAGTGTGCGGGTGGTACGGATGTGAGGGATCTCTTTAGGATCCATCCCTCTGTCTTAACGCTGGAGGCACTTGACGTCCCCCCCAAGGCGTTAAGTGGATATCGTCTCGCGCCATCGAAGTTTCGAATGGGGTGGAGTTGTCCCCCGGTCTGTGGTTGTGACGTGGGGGAAGAAACGATTGCTCTACTTCCTGTTCGCCTGCCAGATGAGCGCCCAAGTCCATTGTTCCCCCTGCTCAACGGGATGCTGTCTGGGACCTTGGTAGGGCTATCAGTGTCTCGCCGCACCAGGGTGGGCCTAGGTCCCATTTTAGGGCTGTCTTGCAGTTCTGTAAGGTCACAGGTTGGTTTCCATGAGGATGCTGCAGGGAGCCCGGTGTCCCCTGGGTTGGTTTGGGTGTGAATGGGGGTCACCCAGTATTGCGTTGTGGCTGGTAGGATGTACATTGAGGCTAGAGGTGTGTTAGCATAAGTTGGTTAAGGATAGCTTAAAATTAGTCTGAGCGAATGACACTGTGGCTTTGTAGGCTCTGTAATTAAAACAAACAAACTATTTGTATAGTTGTATTATAATTGTTACATATCGCAGTCATATAAAATAAGTAAAAGTTTGCATTGCTGTCATAAAATGCATAAAAATATGGCGAAGTTTACATTTTCGTAAGATTTCTCAGCAACATTTACTACAAATTTATATTATCGGAAGAAGTTCACAACCGCTAATACTCCGACAAAGTAAAACGATAACTACCAAAATCATACCAAGACCCGAAAAGTTTATAGGAGCCAAGTTTTCGTCATAAAAAGTAGTGATATCAAAGCCCTAATGGCTGCCACCAAGTTTCTAGTATCCCAAGCCTAATGATGCATTAAGATATCCAAATCCAACCGACAATACGACAGACGGTGAGCATCGTTACCATCGGGGATCGTAAAAGCACGCCACTGTTTTGGTTTCTAAGGAATCACTTTGCCAATTCTCATCTTGGGTAATCTCGTAAAAATGTGTCGTTTTGTTTTAATACCGTGTAGTATACATTCAGTAAAGATGGTGCGATAAGATATTTAATAATTATTAATTAATTTTGTTAAATACTACTGCTGGTTAAAATAAACCTCTTTGTTAGTTTCAAAAAAGGAAGCGTTGTTTACTAACGAGAAAGCAGGGTCCACTTGGCCATAGTGGCTTTGTTTTGGTTTGAGAGCAATGGCGTCACCAACTGTGGCATCTTGGGTAATCTCGCCCGTTTACACTCTACGACCGGAAATAGCTCTGTTACAGCATTGACGCGTTGCGTTGTGTGGGCTGACCCCATAGTAGAAGGCGCCATTGTGCCACACATAACACAGATACTCTTTAGCTGCCCACACTTTGGCCGACCCCCCCCCCTCCCCCCATAATAGAAAAATTAATGTCCATTTTTGGATTGCATTTCTGCTGGTGACCATTCCTTTCAGGCTCAAATTCCGTCTCTCTCTCTCTCCTTGTATTTTCAACCCCTTTTCGTAATCCTTCACCCACTTCCACCAAAAAAAATTCACAAAAAGGTGAAAAAAAGTACAATAAAAAGGTGTTCCTTAAGACAGAAGGTGTTTTAAGAATGCACTCCGAAGCCAGAAATGAGAGTATAATATCGAAAAAAGCAAAAGGTCCTGGAGCCTGCTTGAAGAGTTCCCCAGTCCATTTAACGGAAGTTGAAGGGGCAGGGACGTGAGCAAGTTTCTGGTACAACACGTGGCAGCCCTGATTTTCCTTCAAATGGCACAAGCGTCCTGCCTATCATCTCTGGGCCTTGAGGATTGTATGATTGGACGATACCGAATTTTGCCAAATTACTGCAATACAGCAGACAAATTCCAGCCTGGAATGGACGGAGGGTTCGTAGACTAATCTACTCTTTGCAGTAGTGTAGAGTGTAATCTTGCTTCAGTTTCTTGCCTGCTTAGCGTGAGACATGTGACCATTCGACTGCTGGTCGCTGTTCAGTCAACAACAAGTTATAAACTCTTAAGAAAACATGGTGAGGGTTGAGCTCTTTGGGTTTTTTTTTTGTCTGGGTGTCTTACAGCGTGGTTTAGGGCGGTAAACTGGTTCTTATGGTTTAGGTTTAGATTTATTTCTTAAGGTAGACCGCAGTACCAAAAATGTAACGGTACCAAATACCGCACATTGTTAAAATACTTATATTGTTTTAAAATGAAAAAAGGCGCTAAATTATAACAATAGTTCCTTTAATCCTTGTATTGGTCTAAAACACCCATCACGGAATATGTATCAGGGATGATTTGTGGTTGTGATTGGTACCTGGGCTTAGTTTGTGAGGTAGTTGCTGTAGTGTAATGTATGTGAGATTGAGATTGTCTTGGACTGTAGGCTAAATAAATAAAAGTAAAGTAAGCAGTGTAACAATTAGTAAAATCAACAATGGCAAAATGGGAATTCTAAACAATGCACAAAGTGAAACCTACTTTGCATTCTTTGGTGCTACTACAACTAACGTATGTTTATGTTTGCAATTCTTCTTGTTAAATTCGAATGCTAAATTCAAATCTTAGAAGACGGTTTCTTTATGTAATAAAAAGATTTTCTTACAAATATGTGGTGAAACAGATAATGTGAAGCTTAAACCAGTAGGAAACATCAATAATTTTTTTTCCATAAAAACTATTATTAACAAAACTATATCACCACAACAAATTTTTCAATAAACTTTGTTATTATTTAAAAAACGGGTGTTGGCTCCACAGCATCATACAACCGGACACCGCCTCATTCATAAGTACCGGAGAAAACCGAGTACCGGGATACTAAACTCGAGTTTACCAGAGTAAACAAATGGTAAATAAAGTGAAAATAAATAAATAATTCAAGATACAATATAAAATATGGAAAAGAATGCGTGAATGAAGGGTAAATAAAGTAAATAAACCATAAATTGAGATATTAGGGTAAGTAATGGTAAATAAGGTAAATAAGAGTAAACAAATGATAAATAAGAGCATGTAAGTGCTCAGGGAATAGACGAGAGGTTTCAAGTTCAAGAACTCAATTCCAATTCATTCCTTACTGTATAGCTAGGGGTCTATACACAGAGTATCACATGCTAGGCATCAGCCAGAATTTATCCTTCTAACTGACCCTGTAGGCTTCATAGGTTCTGACCGTTCAGTCTGAAACGCAGACACCAACTAGCTCGAACTCTCGATTCGAGCTGCTTTTAAAGCATCCGGAACAATGGGCTCTTGCCTGAGGAATGCTGGCGAACAGGTGCGATCCGGTTCCAACTGGTTGGGCAGTGGACGCGTGTCACCACCTGGCAGTTGGCAGCTGTCCAATTCCTGAGTCAGCAGTAATTAGAAGGCTGGCAGGCCGCCATGATTGAGGCAAGTCGAACTCACGCTTCGTGAGTTGCGTGCTGCCGTACCATGTAAGCCGTAACAAGTAAACAAAGGTAAACAAAGTCAAATAAGCGTAAGTAAGGGTAAATGAAGGTAAATAAGACTAAGCAAAGGTAAACAAGGGTAAGTAAGGGTATATAAAGGTAAATAAGAGTAAAATTTCTGGTACAACCCAACGCTATACAGTGCCCGCCATAAAGGAGTGTCCGAGCATCCCTGGTTACTTGAAAACACAATCACGATGAGCAAGGTGCTTCAAAACTTCTTTTTGGAGGGCGTGATAGTGATAACCTGAAAACCTTCCCAAAGAGCTCAAAACTCACCTTTTTTTCTTAGGGTGTAATTACAACTTCATGATATATCGGGAGGTGGAGGCAGGTGGAGGAGACAACTTTCGCATTGACGAAACAGGATGGAAGGACACGTGCCGTCGTGCGTGCAAACCGGCCACATACTAACTTCGGAATAACCTATAGTGTTCGTTATACCTCATACCTACGGAACTTTACACATTCTTGTTTTTACGTGTGTATTCGTTCCAATGTTTCAGCATGGCCGGAACTAAATTATTTTATCGATTTTGCTGTTTGTATCTTGGATAAAGGCTGAAGCACTTTATCAGATTTTTTTAGTGTACGCTGAGGTTTTTGCATGCACTCCATTATGAATATAATATGACGAGGTACGGCAGTTAATTCCCAAGAAGTTGTATTGAAAAAAAAAAAGGAGGAAAAAAAAGAAAACAAGTTGGCAATCACCAGCCAACTTAATTACGGAGTCTATAAAAATACATTTTATAAAAATGAAATTCTTGCTTGGCTTTCTTTCTAATTCATAAAATCGTAAGATTAAATAAACCAATACAGCGTACAGCGTGTTCGCCCGCAAAATTCATTTTTCATTCGCATTTAAGGTTGTTTATCTTTTTATTTATGGAACTCAATCGATAAACATTCTTTCCGTTGTAAGGGACTAAACTTTTCAATTTCATAAGTGCTCGCAGACTTTTAAATACTTAATGCGGGTGTCAGCTTTCTTGGAGATTTTATTACTTAATTCTGCCTATTTTTCCCCAAATTTTCG
>JAHWFP010011731.1:138620-152267 GCA_023313725.1 Lithobius niger | reverse complement strand
AGTGAACCCACAACAGTATGTCAGACACCTGCATACATCACAGATGGCTACGAGGCGGTACTAAGGTTTAAATTTAATTATTAGCTTGATAGGTCTACAGCCATGGAGAGTGCTCCTAATCTGTGGTAAGTAGTAATTTTTTTCATTTTGGCAAATGAAATTAGTACTCTGTGGAACTATCAGAGCTTAATTTTTTTTCAAAAAGTGTACTGGGTTTAGGAACTTTCGTGGTACGAAATGATAATAGTTAAATTTGGTACCTTATCAACTAGAACCGAAATGGGCAATTGGATTTATTATGGTTAATTTTACAATGGCAGTGTTCTAGAGCGACGCACTGGCGTGTCGGCACAGGGGGTACTATAATCCTGAAGGTTCGAAAAATGCGCTGCTAAATTAACCCTGTTAAATTCGATTGTGCCTTTGCCCATATTCGGGCTGGTGTGTGCCGGTGTTTAAACTTAAGCACTGTAGCGTTTATGCTTATAAACGATGAAACTTGTTCTGTGCCGAACGCATAGGGCTGCTGTGTTGTTTTGTGTTAACGTTTAGTGAAAACGGCAAACAATTAAAAGCCTCGTCAATTGTTTAAGTTGTAGGCGCTTGAATTTAAAACTAGGTAGGCTACGGTAGTTTAGTGGTTTAGTTGTTAAGCACAAAATCCGTTTAGTATCGAGTTGCTTCCAGTTTATTAATTTAAATGGAATTGTAATTAAATTATTTAATAATTTAATTTGTTTAAGTGTAGGCTTATGCCTGAGACAGGTAAAGTTATTAAAACTCCTGTAGTTGCTGTTTTAAATACAGAATCGGGTGCTAGCACCAGTGTAAGTTTGACCTTAAATTCAATTGTAAGTAGTTCTAGTGAAGACCTTATAATGGCTTCAAAAACTGCCGGTTTATACGCGAAAATGATACCTGGGAAAAATACACTAATCGTATTGGCTACTATTTCAGAGCTAAGAAAATCCCAGCGGCCGAACAGATTGATTTTTTAATGGCTTCGGTTGGTCATAAAATGTTTGACAGAATCTTGAATATTGTTTCACCTGCTTTACCAAATTCAATGACGTACGACGTTTTGGTGAAAACTATTCTGGACGATGTCGAACCTCTACCTTCTGTAGTTTCTGAACGAGTAAAATTTTTCCGTAGATCACAGAAGTCGGATGAAAGCATTAGCGAGTATATTGCTTCGTTAAAATTACTCACTAAATTTTGTGATTTCGATAAGATCACCGAGATTAACAACGAGATGATTAGGGATCGTTTGATAGGCGGGGTTAATTCCGAAACGTTACAACGCAAATTTCTGAAGCAGACTCTGGATTTGAAGGCTACGACATCATTAGCTTTGTCTTTAGAATCTGCCGAAATAGATCAAGAAGTTATTCGTTCCCATTCAAAGAGTGTAAACTATGTTTTTCACAAACCGAACAGAGCTCAAGCAAAAGTCAAATTTAACAAAGACTTAATCTGCTATTGTTGCGGAAAAAACGGGCACGTGAAAACCCGATGTAAATACAAGGATTTTATTTGTGGCCGTTGTCATATTAAAGGACATCTAAAAGCCGTATGTCGAAAAAGTAGTAGCAGTAAAACTTCTAAAACTGCAGAATACTCAAAACCAAGCTCGAGTTCATATTTTAAGGCTAGGCCCAAAAGCAAACTGAAATACAGTTATAAAAATAAAGTCCACAGGGTTGAACGTGAAACTGACAGCGAATCAGATAAAGAGCCCGAAAATTCTGAGTCTGCTTCGGCAAGTGAGTGTGAGTCGGAGGAAGATTATTGTCTGCAAAATAACACAGTAGGGCTGTCCAAGGCTGCAGAGCAATTTTCAATTCCTGGAGTGACAAATAAAATCGTAATAGTAGTGAATTCCCTAAAAATCCACAAATGGATTATGCCTATCTGCCTTAATGGAATTAAGCTATAAATAATATACAATAATACCAATTGAGTGGCATGAAAAATACTTTTCGGATTGTCTTTTAATGCTCAGTCCATCTTCTATCCACTCATACACCGAAGGGACGGAGAAAGCGATTTACACAGTAAGTCTCAAGGTTAACGTTAACGGTCAAACTGAATACTTGGATGCACTAGATTCAAAAATGTATAAACCCGCATTAATTGGGAAAGATTGGCTTTCAATCTTTAGAGTTAATTTTGAACCATACTATGATTTGCAAACTAAAGTTAAAAGAGTCAAACAGGTGAAAGCAAGGATTCTACCAATTGACACGGATGCAATAGTTAAAGGTTTTCCCGAACTTTTCAGTGAGGTCATGGGTAAATTCAAAAACTTCAAAGCCAAGATTCAGTTGAAGGCTGACGCAAAACCTGTGTATAGTCGAGTTCGCCCTGTTCCTTTGGCCTTAAAACAAAAAGTTAATCAGGAAATCGAGCGCCTGGTTAGCTTAGGAATTCTTGAGCCAGTGGCAACCTCAGAATGGTCGACACCGATCGTGATCGTGCATAAAGCGAAAAGCGACATTCGAATTATTGGCGATTACAAAACCACCGTAAATCCACAATTGGCGGTGGACCATTATCCGGTTCCCACAGCTGCTGAATTATTTAGTGAATTAGCAGGTAGTGACAGATTTAGCCTTATCGATCTTAAGGATGCCTTTTTACAAATTGAATTAGATCTGAGTCGCAGGCAGCATTAACAATAAACACTCCCCTGGGTCTTTTTCGCTGGCTTCGTGTACCTCTGGGCCTTGCGTCCAGTCCTGGAATTTTCCAGAGGGTCATGACGCAAATCACGAGTAAAATCCCCAAATGTTCACCATTCTATGATGACATCCTCGTGAGCGGGAAGGGGGGAAAGCATGACGAATCTTTGAATCAGCTGCTAACTTCTCTACAGGATGCAGTGGCTAGGCTTAGGATCGACAAATGTAAGCTGTCACAGCCTGAACTAAAATATTTAGGACATATGATAAATGCTGAAGGTTTGCACACACTCCCTGAGGTGGTTGAAGCAGTCACAAACGCACCGAATCCAACTTGTAGTCAAGAACTGCAAAGTTTCTTAGGATTCGTGAATCATTACTCAAAATATCTCCCTAACCTTGCTCATATTCTTTCCCCTGTTACCCGGTTGTTAAGCCCTAAAGTAAAGTGGACATGGGGGACTGAATGTGACCAAGCTGTTAGCAAAGTAAAAGAATTATTTGTTAAATCTAAAGTTTTGGTGCATTATAACCCAAAATTAAAGCTTAAACTGGTTTGTGACGGCTCACCCTACGGGATGGGGGCGTGCCTGATGCATGTCATGCCTAACGGCGAATCGCATCCAACAGCTTTCGCTTCACGGAAGCTAACCAAAACCGAACAAGGCTACAGTCATTTTGATCGTGAGGCTCTCAGCGTGGCTTGGGGAGTTAAACGGTTTCATGAGTACGTTTACGGTCAGAAATTTATATTGCAGTCTGACCAAAAGGCTTTAATGTGGATGTATGGCCCTAAAAATGGGTATCCCACAGATGGCAGCAGCACGTGTACATCGTTGGGCGGGTATGCTTAACGCTTATGATTATGATTTCCAACATATACCAGGCAAGCAGAATTTAACTGCTGACGCACTATCTAGACTTCCGCTCCCTAACGACAAGGAGTTTGAAGAGGCTGAACAACAGTACAATGTACTAGTGTTGGAAACCATCTCCAACTTACCAGTGCTAAACGAAGCTTTGGTTATGGAAAGCAAGCATGACAAATTACTGTCGAAAGTATACCGTTACGTTAATCGTGGCTGGCCTGAAGTGTGTGATAATCCGGACATGCAGCCGTACTTCACACGCCGCAATGAAATCTCGATTGAAAGTGACACACTTTTTTGGGGGTTTAGAATCGTCGTGCCGAAAGCTTTAAGACGTCAAATTTTAAAAGATTTGCACAGCTCACACCTTGGGATTGTTAAATTAAAGAGCTTGGCTAGGTCTAAGGTGTGGTGTCCTTCTATTGACGCAGATATTGAAAACAAAGTTAAATCCTGTTCTAATTGTCAAGAATTTAAGGATACTCAATCTGCAGGACCCAAGCATACCTGGGAGTATCCACAAAAGCCAAATTCTAGATATCACGCTGATTTTGTAGGACCGTTAGATAATTTCATGTTTCTAATCCTAGTGGATGCACACAGTAAAATTCCGTTCGTACACAAAATGAAAACTACCACGTCAGCTAAAGTTATTGATATTTTGAATAACCACATTGCTGAATACGGGCTGATGGATTCCTTAGTTAGCGACAATGGCCCGCAGTGGACCTCTAAAGAGTTTAAATCATGGTTAACAATTAACGGAATCCAACACCTATCAGGCCCGGCTTTTGCGCCGTGGGTTAACGGATTAGCCGAAATTTACGTCCGAAATTTTAAACGTGTCTACAAAGCTGCTCGGCGTGACGGTTGTTCTATTCAGGAAAGTACAAATGCATACTTATTATCGTTTTGAATCACGATAAGTTCTACCACCCAAGCTACACCTGGTAAATTATTCTTCAATAGAGAATTAAAATCTAGATTGGATTTGCTTTATCCTGACCCTGTGTCCGTTGTTAAAAGAAACCAACAAAAACAGATTAAAGGCACCCAACATCGTGCTTCAGTTAACTATCAAGTTGGCGATAAAATCTGGTATCGTGACTATAGCAAATCTAACCCTAAGCTATGGTCGAGGGGATCTATCGAAAAGAAGTTAGCTCATTTAATCTACAGTGTACTACTGAAGAGCAGGTTGAAGTGCGAAAGCACCATGATCAGCTAAGGCCTCGAATTAATTCCGCAGATGCCGAAGAATTAAATCCAAATTCACAAATTCCATCGAATAATTCCGTAGATTTGGCCATGAATAAAGAGGCCGGTAATTCCAAGGAACACTTGGTTTCGAAAAAGCGATATTCGGTTGGCACAACACGTCACGAACAGGTGACACACGAGCATTCAAATTGTCGGCGGCAGTCAGTGGGCCAATCACGGCATTCCACCGGTGCCAGGCAGGGAGCTACACCAATCAAAAGCACCTCACCTGACAATTTACGAGTTGCGACACCAGGTGTCAGCACAATCCAGTCAATGTCACCCCACACACAGCCAGTGGGCGAGTCCGATGACGTCACTGTTCCCAGTGAATTAGCCATGTCGCAAAATTACAGCGCCTCCCAGCGAGATATTGGAGCGACAGGTGGCCTGGAACCTCCTTTACTTATAAGGCAGTCTCCAGCTAAACCATCGGAGCCCACTACGGTGAAAAGCCAACTGAGAAAACGTAAGGTTGCACCATCTCCACCACGTGCAGATGATGCAGTGCAGCCTCCAATAGTATCAGGTCGTCCGAAGCGAACCAAACGAGCTCCGGACAAGCTCAACATTTGATAAATAATGTAGGCTAATATAGGTGTTCGTAACCTGTTCTACGTCAGCCCAACTGGGGGTTGTATTTTAACTTGTGCGATGCTCGCAACATGTGTAGGTAATGTTATTTGTGCAAGGAATAGACCTTGTAAATTTTAAATTGTGCCTATGGTTGGCAACATGTAGTGTTTTCAGTTATTCGTGAGGAAAATTGATTCCTCGGTTTTAAAACATGTCTCTTTTCTCTTTCATGTAAAATTTCCTTCACGACCGGACAACTGCTTTGGGAGCTGAAACAGCCTCCTGCGTGATATAACCATCTGTAACAAACTAACAGATGAACTCAGCAGCCACATGTTTGCAACTAATCAACTCCGTTGTAAACAGCAGTTGTTGTTATAACCAAAAAGCCATAAAAGAAGGAAACACTACCGAAATCTATTCAGAAAAAATAGCAATTACAAGCCAGTTTACATGAAATATAAATCAGATTGATTTCATGATGCCAGTTTTTCAAGCATCATTAAAATTTCAGATACTTTGTTGAGTTAAGGGGGGGTTACAAGCTTTCACAAAATGTTTAGTTCTTCTTTGAAAGCGACACATTTTCTTCATAAATACAACTTAAAGTAGGCAGTTACTAATAAAAAAAATTCATGTCTTCGATAATACATATTTATTTTTCAGCTAGACTTAAGAATTTTTTTTCTTTTTTTTATTAGTTGGTTGTATTGTGGTGTCGTCATAGAGGCACCACAATGGTAGTCTTTTAAGTCCCAATGTTAACCCCATACATAGCCTAACATACCTCTTTAGTTAATCAGTCTATCCATACAATGTTGTTGCCATACTTATATCACATGACTACATGTCATGTGACATTCAATATATAAAGGCTGTACCAACTGAATAAAGCCATCCTTCAAGTGTTAGCCTACAACACTGTGTTCCTGTTTTAATCATGCCTTAGTGAACCCACAACAGTATGTCAGACACCTGCATACATCACACCACGATCTTTATCTTTACATCACGATCTTTATCGTGAAAGTTGGTCCCCCCAACCTCCACTTACACACGAGCTATAAAAAACTATACACAGATGTATGCAAAAGAAGTGTTATCTTCATCCTAAATTCATTGAAGTAATTAAATTATTACTTACCTGGGACCAAATTGTCCGTGGACCAAATCGGCGCGACCAAATTGTCGCGTACCCAGCTACAGGTAATCCAGCACAATGAGTTGTTGTCTTATTTCTTGTAGCCCTCTAGTATGTCCCGCTTTGTTGAAAGAAAGGGAAGGGAAAAAGGGTAATTATAGAATGTTCGCTGTATCGAGATACAAGCATTTGATAAGGAGAAGAGCATTATTCCGGAGTTCACCATGGATGCGAAGGATAACCAGCTACAACAGAACAGGTAGCAGGATTACCTTCAAGGGTAATGAAGTGATGTTGCTGCTTGGAGAACCAGTGGACAAACGACAGATGACTTGACTTGGTGTCTGGAGCATGCGGTCGTGTGGTCGGCTTGCATGATGATGACATCTGGTAAATGAAGATTCGGTCGGTCTTGTAGAACGAGGCTGAGACAAAGACGGTCGTTGCAGATGCTTTGTTGTGATTGCAAGGTGGGAACGAAGAACAAGGACCCGTGACAGAAACATGATGGGATGAGGGTCTCATGGCGAATTTTGTGCCGGACGAATCAAGAATAGGTCTACGAAGACGTAAATGTTAGTTGGTCATGTCGAAGTATGCAAACGGTTGGTCACAAAGTGGGGATGTAAGGCATTGTGAAAATCTAGTCGTGATTTTGTCAACATTTATTTAGTTGAATGATGTAGCAGGAACTTTAGAAAACATAGGAATTTTAATGATGAAAATATGGACAAATATACATGGAAAGTTCTGAGGAGCCGGAGGCACGATCACCATAGGAAAAAACGGTCAAGAGGCCTTAGAGTCATGCAGGACAATCCCAATTGGCAAGGGCAAGTCGTGGGATGGTGTTGCTTGCAGGGAGGAAAGAGTGGCCGGCTCATTGGAAGGCGAGGATCTTGAAGGTGATGTGAACTAGAATAACCGTTGTGGGACTTTGGAGGCGAACGACCGTAGGGAGCCCAACGAGTCTTTGAAATGGCACAATGTTGGAGGCGCCAGGAGGGACTGGCTGGAAAGGGTGACAGTAGTCAAACCTTGGAATTAATTCAAATGAGACTGGATTTGAGATTAGTGACTTGCAGACGAAGGCGAGACGCTTTGGAAGTAAATGCAACATCTTGCTGACCGAAGAAGAGCAGTGTCAGATGTTTTCGAAGCATTTGTGGCCCAAAATGTATCCCATTCAGCACGAAGTGAATCGGGAGTAGACAGAATCGAAGCAATGTTAGTATTCAGATGGGCAAGGTCCTCCAAATTGACAAGGCAAAGCCTCGAACGATTGTGACATGTAGTGCTGCTGCAGAAGAGAGCAGTGCACTGGTCGCAGGAGTTGGTCGTGGAGATCTTGTCAGGTGTTGCAGATATTCTGTTCGTAGTTGTATGGCCCAGGGTGGAACCTGAATTGGAGCCGGCTGTACGGGGGACACAGGGGTTTTCTTACTCTGAATAGAGCAATTCTTTGTTGGGAGATCCATAGTCTGCTTCTGGCGGAAAGTAGGGTAGTGAAGGTGACGGCACTTTGGGAAGGGATGAACGAGTATCATGCTCAGACAGCGTGGAACCAGGATTTTGTGTGTTCGAAGGCAGCCTGAGAGAAGAAGAGGTCCTTCTGTTGTCAGGAGGGAACGGTTCAACAATATTGCTAATGCTGGAGTCTTCTTCTTTTAATAGTCGTCTTGGACTGTGTGGACACAATTGCAGAGGAACTTGTACCTGTCAAAGCAGCTTTCTGTGTGAGATGGAGCAGACGGTCCCTGGTTCGTTTTTGATCCTTTGGTATCGATCAAATCCCAGACTTCTGCTGATTTTTCCCTATTACGGCCCATTCGTCGTCGGTGATTGTCTTGCAAAGTGAACACTTCTTGGTCTAAAAAAATCGCAGAATCGGTGGTTGACCTACTAAATGTGGTTCAAGATGGGGTCGTTCCATGAAAAAATCCTGAACACAGATCTCTTTCTTGGTTTGGTGAACGTGTTTTAGTTGGCGCTTGGAAAGGATCAGAAGCATCATGAGAATCAGAGTCACCCCGAGGACCAGAGTCATCATGACGACCAAGTCACAGCAAAGGTCTAGCAACCGGAATCAAGGAGGAAGAGTGACAAACCAGCCAAAGAAAGCAATGGTGACGTGTTTTTATAGTTGATGTGCAATGGTCGTTCCTTGGTTGTAGGCTGGCCCCCATATCTAGGTAAATAGAGAGGGCTCCAATGGAGGCCACGACTGCCCCTCCTTACTTCCCAATGACAGGAGGGACAACGACCGGGAGGGTCGAAAGGAGAACGAATGGCAGAGGTGAAGAAGGGCGAAGGCAACGAAGGTGGAAGCATGGCGAGAAGTATCGAGGTGGTCATGTAGAAGCTAGAAGCCAATGGGTGGAAGCGCCCGAATGGTCGAAGGCAAACGTTACTGCTGGTTGAAGTAAAAGGGAAGGTGACGACCCGAAAGCTGCAAACGTGATGCAAGACGAGTGGCAGGAAAGACTGAAGGTGTGGGAAGGCGACCGTTCAGAAGAGAGAGCGTGGCAGTCGGTCTAAAAAACGAGGGCGGCAATGGCGAACGGAGCAGGAGCATCAAAGGGTGTCATGGATGCGACCATGTCGAGATGTGCAAAGGAGCAAATGCCTCGTCGATTGTCGCCGTATGATGCCAAGGGCAGGCTCATCCCGTCAGAGCATGTAGGTGGAACGCAGTGTGGGAGAAGTGTCTCCTTCTGCTTGTGTTTGATGAAAGCCGAGATCCGGATAATAGCTCTAGGGTATAGTTGTGGTGCAATTATAGCAAAGGGTCGCCAGCATGCATCGTCCGAAAGGCGAACTAGCAAACGGCATAAGGACGTCATAAAGAACACAACAGGACATGAAGGGCAAGGTACGAAGGCGTAGTATGCAGTGGGTCAGCAGTAAGAATCGATCCCAAATTGTAGCCATGATGCAGAGGCAGAAGGCTGCGAGACGATGGGCGAATGGCCAGTACATGGCAGAGAAGCCGGCTGACGGTCGCCAGTCATCAGTCAGTCGTGGTGAAGAGCAGCGTACATGTTGCAAGCCTGGAAAGTGAAGGAACACCCAAGGTGAAAGCCCCCAGGTTGGTCGTCAGGCAGGAGGTTGTGTGGCAATGTCAGAGTGCAGAATCTCCAACAACAGCAGTGTGTGAATAGTCAAAAGGCTGTTGATAAAAGGCGAGCCGACGAACGATGACCGAGAGAAAAGTTCTGCCTGTAAAATTGCATGAGACGACCGTTTTAAAGATGTAGGACCCGATTATCTGTAAGGGTCGTACTAGTAAAAAAGGACAACGGATGCCGTAACAGCAACCAAGGAGTGGGAGCACAAAGTGAGTGACCAAGGTGCCAAGGTGGCACTACTTTAGATTCGTGGAGAATGAATGGTTCGCTGCAGGAAGGCAGGTGGTAGACTGGCACGAAACAGCCAGGATGCAGAAAGGGATGATGCAGTTAAGTGGTCGTCTGAAGACAGCAGGTGGAGGGCTGAGAATGTCTGGCTATGTGAACGAAGTCTTCCATCTGTCGTAGTGGCCCAATTGAGGTGGTCGAGTGGACAAAGCTGTATAGGTCGCAAGCAGGCGCAGGCCTCAAAATGACAGAAGGCAAGGGGCTACGATCAGTCGGTAGTGATAGTAGCACTGCCAAATAGCACAGCAACGAGAAGCTGAGGCAGCAGAAGCAACGACCTCTAGAGTCCACGATGTCCAGTTAAATAGTCAAGATGAACCGGCAGAGGTCGTAAGTAGGTGTATTCCTCAATGCAACTGCTGGTCGATCGAAGCCAGGAGCGACTACAATTTCAGGTGGCGACGGTCGCACGGCTTGCTGAATGAGAGGAAGGGTCATAGTTCAAACAACCGTACAGGTAGAACGGTCAAGACGAACAGGTAATGAGATCGCACGTACGCTTAAGTTTTATATGCGTCTAACCCAGAATGATGACCGAAGGTCAACAGGAATCCAAGGGCCTCGCGACCAAGTCGAGGTGAATAGTCCGGAGAGCAGGGAAGAGCAACCGGGCAGAGATAGATAAAACCAGGTCCAACGTTTTTATAGGAGGCCTGCATCACACATGCACAGTAGGATAAGCTACTGATTTGGCAGGGAAGCCAACAACTTCTCTATAAATTACAGGTAATGTATAGTCGGCGTATAGAAATAAGTTTTATTTAGCCTAACTTGGCATTTCTTATTGTACTCTATGTTAAGTTAACCGCTTGCAACTCTGAAAAATTAGGATCCAAGTGTTTTGGCCAGTTAAAAACACCATAGTTACTTCCAATAAATCATAGCACGAACGTAAATCACTCCCAAACCACCACCAGGAAGAACATAGTTCACGGTTAAACTTGAATTTTCGGATAAGTCGTAAGTCATAATAAGAATGCAAATCACACCTAAACCACCAGGAAGAACACAGTTCGATTTGAATTTTTGAAGAAGGATAGATTTTCAAAATTTGTTTACACTATGTCGCGTGAGAACTAACCTTTCCTTCAAGTTGTCAGAAAAAAAACGCACAACATATAGGAAAGGTTAGTTCTCACGTGACGTAGTGTAAACAAAATTTTGAAAATCTATCCATCTTCAAAAATTTAGATTGAACTGTGTTCTTCCTCGTGGTTTAGGTGTGATTTGCATTCTTATTATGACTTATGACTTTTCAAAACCACTGTTATCGCTGTTGGATTGGTTTTACTTCCAATAAAATAAAAAATAAAATAAGTCCAGTAGCTTGGTTACTTTTGTAATGAAAATGCCTGAGAACCAAACATATCTTTTCGTGGCCTTATGTCATGTTTGTTTCTGTTAGACTATCAGAACTGTCAGGATTGGATTGCATGGAGTTACTTTTCCCTTTACTAAACATTTACCCGTAAATTCCACCAAAGAAATGGTTGGCCGCCATTAAAGCTACACCGATACCGATACTGGATGGGATCGAATCATATGCCGATATTTGTGGTTTCAGATCAGTACCGATAACTTTTGTGGAAATAATGATAACTTTGGATACGTTCCAGATTACGACATGCGGTTGGCCGCATTTTGCTCAGAAATCGCAGAGTTAGGTTAAATCCTAGCTAGGTTTTAACTGTGACCGCTTGACTGTATCATCCCTTTCTTAAAAATTTTTTCATTTTAATAAATATTGGACTTTTGCAGAAGACTTGGGGGATATAATTTTGGATACCTCTGAAAAATTGGGGATACAATGTTGGGTACAGGTACCGGCAAAATGTGTAATACCATATCAGTATTGGTAAAGTAGGTATAGGCGCAGCCTTAGTCCCCATCCAACCAGAAAATAAAAAAGGTAGGCAAGCTGTTAGGGTTCTTGTTCGATCATATTCCTGCTCTTTTTAGAAACTCAAAAGAGTTTTTTTAATGTACCTATTTTTTTATTGCTCAAGGTGGTCTTCTTTCTGGTTCGAAAATTTCATTCAAATTTTTTTCTTCTTCAACTTTTATTCGGTGTAGTCATGACTCTACATGTAACACTGTATCTACATCCCTCAGCCGCATTTTTTGTTATTTTCAGCCGGCTTAACAGAAATTTCGGCAAAATTGCTGCTAGCTGCAGTTTTTATGGCCACCACTGGCCAACTATAAATTTGGCTGGCCAAAGGCTAATTTTCAGCCAAATCGATCAAAATGAAGCAAAGAAACTCACTGCACAAGAAAATGACGAAATGGAAGGGGGTGGAGACATAAGCCTATTGGATTTTTAGATGAATAACAATGAAAAAGGAAAAGATCGCAAAGAACCCTAAAATTAAAAATCAGAGCCACATCACCGCTCTGTTTTTTAGGTAATGCTTCCCCAGGATGTGACCAAACTATTATTACTTTAACCTTAAAAAACGAAACTGAAAGTAACCATGCCTGCTAGTAACCACACAAATACACGGCACGCATAAGTTGCTGGCAAGAGAATATGGTTTTAAAAACTATGAAAAATAAGGTTGTCGAGATCAGCATACCATTAGAGACAAGTTGCAACTAATTACGTGACAGTTTCGTTTTATTTTGATGCATTAAAACTTCAAAATTTGCAGCTGTGGCCGTTTTTTTTTGGTGCGTAGGCCAGGTAGCAGGCGAAAGATATTCAGCAGCTGTTCGGTTGACTCATAAAAATGTGGCATGGCGGCTAACGGCAGCGACTGAGAGGTATAGCTGTATCTTCTACATTCGCGAATGCATTGGGCTGAACAACAGTTGATCACTGTAATGTTTTTATTCGAAAAACATTACCTATTTTTTCAGACTGATTTTTGACCCCAAAAAATGGTCCCATCTTCATTTAAAAAAAACCTTTGGACTTTTAAGACATTTTTCAGATTTACAATTTTGTATTGGCTACCCGCCTACCCTGTATAGACTCGGGCCCCCATTTCAACCGGATTCATTGGGCCCCAAAATTTCTCAACCATGTCCTGACCGGAATGCACTACAGACTTGTTTTCTCAGCAGAAAGCATTTCTCAAATTATGAACGAACATTATACTGGGTTTAGAAATAAACGTAAGCTCCAGAATGAGCACCACATACTACAGGCAAAATTTGGCTTAGTGGCATGCTCCAGAGTAGTAATGCTGAAAGTACGAACCCAGTTTGGTGTACACAGCCTCCAATAATCTCGCTTCCCAGCAGGAAAATGAAATTTCGCAGTGACTTGATAGACTCTCAGTGCACAAATATTTGGATAATAGACAGAAACTCGTTGATGCTTCAAGATTTGAAATAGAAGATGCTTTTTATGTGTGTAACTATCCATTTGATGAAATAATATAAACAAGGAAGTTATTTTTTGCTATTTTTATTAATTTTATGCTTTTCCAACTTGAATAAACTTAAGAATGGTTACAAAAATGGTTTACAATTGGATATTTTATGCCTTCTTCTGTTGAACACTGTCATAAGATATTAACAATAGTTGGTACACAAGGGCATCAGCATTAAATTTAGAAACATAGCGTTATAACTTTAAATTTATTAAGTCTGCAGAATACCTCGGTAAAATGATTGATGCACAGGTGAATTAAGAACAAGGCCCATGATACCTGGGCCTAGAGCCTCGCATTTCTAGGAACCCCTGGAACCATTAT
>JAHWFP010011731.1:117615-138520 GCA_023313725.1 Lithobius niger | reverse complement strand
TGGCGAAAGTTATTGGATGACCCCTGACTTTTGGGACATCCGGTATATATTTAAAAGCATATAAGAAATATATTCTACATAATCTTTTTTCAGGAAGACAAGCTATGCATGTGTGTGTTTGTTCCTTCGATTTATTAGAACCAAAACTGTTTTTCATTGGTCGTTGTATCCATACTGCTTATCAGGAAGAGGGGGGGGGGGGAATTTACCTTCCCATTTACTCTCCACATGCAATATGCAATTCTGGGAGTAGTGGTTAACGAACCAACGGAATTACATAACTTCACAGCTTGTACTATTGCAAACTACAAGCTATGTTGAAAAGCCAGTTCCAGAAAGGCTTCAATTTCAAACACCTTTCATACACTTCAAATAGCAAACAAACACAACTTAAACCATTAAATGTGTAAAACCTAAATGTTTTTACATTGAAAGTAAATCGTGTAATAAACGCTCATGGGCTTATACAGTACATTTGGCAAAAATAGGGGGGGCGGGTGGCGAGTACTCCACTATTCTGACCATCTTATGAGGGGTCCGACAAACCCGGAAATAGCATGCGAGATTGGCATATCTGAAATCATTAGATTAGATTTGCAGGGATTTCCTTAGATTTGCTAATTTGTAGTAATTTGTGTGTATTTGTGTGTATTTGTGTGATTTTCAGGTTACATGTTGATTTTCACTGATTTGCTATGATTTGCAGGATTTACAGAGATTTGCAGATTTCACTTAAATTTGGTGATTTCAATCAGATTTTGTGTTGATTTGCACTGAATTACAGAGATTAGCAATGATTTGCAGATTTCACGTAGATGGCAAATCCGAAATCGAAGAGCGTACAAGATTTCAGCCCTTCTCGGACCCCTCGACATCTTACCACAGAAAATTCGATGCTTTTGAATGACCTCAGGAAGGCGAATTTTTACATCCTTTTATTTGCTGTGAAGAAGGGAGCAGGCGGAGGGGAGACAAGCCACGCCTTCGTGCAGGTGCTAGGAGCCAAAGGAAAGAGTTCACTATTAGGGCATGTTCATGGACCGAGACCAATGCCTAGAGAGGATGCATTGGAGTGCCTTTGAAAGGAATTTGCTGCCTGTCTGCGTAAGCTTGTTTGTTTATATTAAAAGCTTACGCAGGAAGGCATGAGCGAATCGTTTGTCCCTTGCACGGTCCCCCGATTTGTTTGGTTTAGGAAGAAGCTGCTCACCGCGTTGTTGGCCGTGGGAGCCGGGTCTGTTGAGTTGCATTCTGGGATAGGAAAATGGTGGCCCAAGCACTGCCACTTACGAGTGGCCACTTCACTGATTTCCCTGATGCAAAAGCCTGCACGTAATTTAACAATTGGCACGTGTTTGTTCTAACACAACAACCGTCAAGCTTCTCCTGCTGTTCTATTGTGTGGCATGCGCCACATTGTCTGATTCGCATAACGTCATGTATTCTTGAGTGAGCATCGTGTTTCTCTTTAAGCTTCTGCTCAAAACGACCATAGATGTAAACGCGATTTGGAGCTTGCGATCCTTGCGTACAACAGCTAACACGCAGCTGGGCAATCATGTTGTTTTTCTACACTGCCTACGCTATCGGCGTCCGCTTAGGCATTGTCTTTTTACCATGATGTGCCCTTACCCCAGGAAGAGAGAAGGGGCCAGAAAGCGTAGCTAGTAGTACTGTCTTTATTCACAGCACAAAGCTTTTAGGTAATTTTGCTGCAGAAAAACGACAACTTAAGGGGTAAGCATTTACTCCACCATTTCACTATTTGCCATTAAAGCAGTTTAGGGGAGGTTGAGTGTTAGCTTCAACTGGGCGTTTAATACACAATTTACGGTATTTACTACTAGCTTCACAAGGCTATAAAGTAGGAAAAATAGTAGCATGTAAGTATTGTTGGACACTGTTGCATATATTGATTAGAAACGCCAAAAAAATAAGAGAATTACATATTCATCGAAAAATCATTTCAGCTCACTTATGGTAATATGGCAAACTACAAGCTATATTGCAATTAATGAATTGCATAGAAGCATAGGCTTTAAAGAACTTACGGATCCAAAAAAAAGTAGTACAAAAACAACTTTAAAACTAGTAACACTTCAATGTTTCAGTAGAGGGAATTTGCGATATGGCACAGACAAACAGACACCCCCGTGACATTACTTCGAGTCATGTGACGTCACTTCCGGTCCAAGATGGCGGCGCCCATGTAAACCGGAAGTCCAAGATGGCGGCCCCATTCGTCAATCTGGACAAGGGTGGGAAAGTGCTTTTGGCTACATTTTGAGTCCTTTTGCTACCTCCCTGACGTCATCCAAGATGGCGGTGCCCGTGAAAGTGCGGCCATTTTCCAACATGACGGCGCCCATGCGAACCGGAATTGATGTCATTCAAGATAGCGGCGGCCATGCGATCCGGAATTGATGTCATTCAAGATGGCGGCACCCATGCGAACCGGTAGTGACATCATTCAAGATGGCAGCACCCATGCGAACCAGAAGTGCAACCATTTTCCAAGATGGTGGCACCCTCTTTTTTAAAGTTCGTCGATCTGGAGGAGAGTGGGAAAGTCCTTTTTTTACTTTTTTGGCATGCTGGAAGTGCAGCCATAGCCAAGATCGGTTGAGGTCAAAGTGGGTTGAGGTCAAAGTAGGTCGAGGTCACCCATGGGAAATGTCTTTTGCAACAAAAATTTGTTCTTTTCCTACATCAGTGTCCTTTTGCTACCAAAAAATGTCCTTTCGCTACATGAGTCTTATTGCTAACTAAATGCGACCACCTCCGAAGTTGGGAGGGTGTATCAAAACTGGACGGGTCGTGCAAATGCTCTATGAGCTTTCACATTGTGATAACTCTAAAATACTTCAGAGGGTGAAAATTACGAATTATCAACAGTATGGGGGTACCAAAATTGGCAGGGGGGTCCCCAAAACTGGAGGGATCATGTGAGTGCTCTACCAGCTTTCACATTGTGAAAACTCTAAAATTCTTCAAAGTGGTAAAAATGATGAATGAGCAACATTTTAGGGTTCCCAAAACTAGCGGAGTCATGCAAATGACCTTTGAGCTTTCACATTTTTTTCTCCTTTCCGAGTATATCGCATTTTAAAAAAGGCAACATCATGGATTCCTGTTCAATTATTGTCTCCGGCAAAGACTCTGATTTGAGAATTAATCTAAACACTCCCATTCATTTGGAATCTGAAAAAATTACGAATTGGCTCTGCTTAATTTAGACATGTATAACAGCATTCATAACATCACCTCAAAAAATAACGAAATTCAATACACGACCGATGCTGGGGCTTCCTGGCAGAAAGTGTTAGTCACCCTGGGGCTTACGAAATCGAAGATTTGAATAAAATTCTCAAGTCGGCGATAGATGCAAATGGGCTCAGCAAGGATGCCATTATGATTCTCCCGAACCTAAACACTTTGAGAACTGACTTGATAATTACCGATTTGAACTACAGCTTGTCTTTTTTGGGGCGACAAGAATTTGGCTCCAGTTTTGGGGTTTGACGCGGGTAACTACATGAGCAGTCGAGAAAGTCAAAATACCGTCGTCAATACAATGTTCGTGCATGTCGATATCACCGGCAATTCTTACCTAATCAACGACACTCAGCCACTATACTCTCCTTTTATTCCTTTTCCCCTCCCGGTTTCAAAATTATAGTGTCCCCTCATAATTTAATTTACCTCCCAGTTACTAAAGTTAATCAGAAATATAAGAGTTTGACTCACTTCACAGACCAACGAGCCGTTGGATTTAAATGGCGAGATGATCACAGTGCATCTTCATTTAAGATCTACAAGTTAAATAAAAAAAGGATAAAAATGCTCGTGTTTGGAAAAAAAGGGATAGGACTCTTTCTTAATTTTAACTCTAATAATAAAAAATCAAACGGTTTGACACCTAAAAGCTTTCATCAAATTCATCACAACACCCAGAAAATGAGCGTAGTAGAAGATTACTTAAAAATCAACGAACCTTTGGTGTACGATTCATCGGTCGAGACTTACACCTACCACGAATACAATCCTATTGTTGGCACCAATCTCAACAACGTAAATTCAGAAATCCGCATGCACGTCGAAAACCAAGATTTATTTCTTCACGTTGCGAACAGTTACCTCCTGATTAAAGGGTGGTTGCTGAAAGATGATGACTCGGCTTACACAGATGCTGACGTAGCAAGTCTTATTAATAAAGCTCCCATGTTCCTGTTTTCTAATATCAAATGCCATCTCGGTGATAAACAAGTTGATGAGTTAAATTATCAGGGTTCGTTACTCTGATGAAGGGACTGCTTACTTACATTTCGGCCGAGCAACCGGCTCTATTCGGCCAGTGCTGGGTGTTGGATAGTGCGGCTTCAGGCGCTGCTGAACTAACAGACAACTTGGGATTCAACCAGCAGCACGCGTCCATCATCGTTGAAACAACTCCCAAGGGAAGGTTTACCTTTGCTATCCCGTTGAAACACGTCCTGGGATTTTTCGAAAATTACGATACGCTTATCTATGGAACTAAACACATGCTCACAATCATGTGAGCGAGCGATACAAACGCCATCTTCAAAGCAGCGGCAGCAGCCAATGGCAAAGTCGTTCTAAATAGCATCAGCTGGATCGTTCCACATGTCACTGCCTCGGACGAGCAGAAACTTAAACTCTACAATCTCATCGACTACGGAGCGACCGTGGATTTAGGATTTAGGCACTGGCATTACGATAGCTGCGTGCTCCCTCAAAGCACCAAATTCACCTGACGCGTGCTGACAACTTCCGCTGTCGAAAAACCTAGGTGGAGAGTTCTAGCTTTTCAAAGTAACAGGCTGGATTCTTTAGTCAAAAACCCAGGCGTGTTTGACCACAGCAGTCTGCAAGATGCTCACATGACTCTAAACTCAGAAAGATATCCGTTTCTCGATTTGAACGCAAATTATGCTACTGGAGAATATGTCGGCTTGTACAGAATGGCGCAGCTATTTAGGCAGCTTTGCTACGACAGCAGTGACTTGAGTTTCTACTTGCTTCATTTCAAGAAAGCCTATCTTCTCGTTGTTTTGGATTGCTCCAAACAGACTGAGGGTCTTCAATCTGGAATCGTACATGTACAAGTCAAACTGAAGTTAGATCAGCAGTACCGGCTAATACTACCTGTCACTTCTCTGCTCATTGGGGACAGGAAAATGAATCTAAAGTTGGACAGAGGCAAAGTCTAAGTTCTTTATTAAATAATAACGATAATAATAAAAAAGATGATATGGCACTCAAAACAAGATCACGGAAAAGAAATCGGCTTTTTGCCGCTGCCACTGTTAGGACCGATTTTTGCCGGGATTGGAGGATTGGTGGGTAGAACTGCTGGGGTGGTATCTGCCCTAAAAAAAGCACAAAACGATGCAATAATTCTGGCTGAACTAGTGCGACATCACAAGCAAGTGGAAGGTTCAGGCTCGAAGAAAAAAAAACAGTCAAAAAAAGGAGCAAAAAAAATTGCCCCGTGGCAGGGGTCTTTACTTAAGACCACCCAAGGTTTAATCGACTTTAATAAACCTTTAACAAACTTTGATTTAAACGGATTGGCTAGAGTAACGAAAATTCGGAAATTCAGAGGTACCTTTAGTAAAGACACTCTTCCCTTAAAACTTTGGCCTACTGGTGAAAACGGAATTGTAAACTTGGAAGATTTCCACGATGGAGAAAGAAGTCACTGGGTAGCTTATTCCACCATTTCTGGAGAACCTTGTTATTTCGATAGTTTTGGCAACATGGGTCCTTCCCGGTCAGTCGTAAACTACTTTCAACCGGGAATTAAATACAATTACGAACGAGTTCAAAATTTTGACCAGATTTGGTGCTGTAACTTTTGCTTATGTTTCCTAAGTGACTTCTCTAAGGCTTGTAATTACGAAGCTGTTTTGGATCGGATGAGAAGAGTCATCTATTGAAAAGTTACGTGCAAATCTAACTGGAAATAGACGCCTTCTACGTGATACCCTTCGAATGCCTCTACCGCGATGGGAAATTTTTTTTTCTATTACGTAAGGATAACTATTTCGAAAACGGTAACTGTCGAATGTTCGTCCTTTAGTTTCGTAATGTAAAGGGCTCTCGTACATATTTTATATTTAGCAACTAGTGCAACGCTCGGATCACTGCAGTAGAAAATTGCTTTATGAATTAAACCTGAACTTGTACACGTGAAGCTCAAGAGAGGACCGGAATTAACTAACCAATCGCTTGCTTTTTCCAAAGGGATTTTCATGCTGAAACTGGTCAGCATGAAACTGTTTTCATGCACAAATTTCTTCGTAGCTTTATCACTCGGCAAAGTTAGTTCGCCTAGGTTTTAAATCTGTTTGTTCGCGGCATTAAAGTGCTCTTTCCGTTCGTTTTGTAACATGCAATTGTTGTCGACGAATACCTTAGTAACAGCATCATTCGCCAAAGTAGGATTGCTTAAATTTCTAATCTGATTGTGGGTTGCGCTGTAGTATACTTTCTGGTCGTCCTGTAATAAGCAATTTCTGTCAACGTATACTTTCGATGCTGCATCAGCAGCGTGCCTGGGGAAAAGCAATGTCCTTAATTTGCTTCTTCTTGGCGTAAAAATTCCCGTCAACCTCGTCTAAGTATAATGCATTTTGTTTGATGCTAGAAATGGCGGAAGCCAACTCGTCGCTGAGAACAGTAATGGCAGGAGGCAAGTCGGTTTTAAGTTTCCGTTGCCAGACTACCAATCTGAAAATAATTTACCAAGTCTTCAGAGTTTATACCTGCTCCAACTTTAGTTAAACACTTATTTTGCATGTCGTAGTTGTTTTCCGGGGTTAAGACGTATCCTAATCCTGGCAGTATTCTCGGACCGACTCCTATCACTTCACCGCCCCTCGTCCTTTGCAATATTTGTCCAAACTTATTGACTGACATCCTTTTTTAAATACGAGAAATTTGTAAAAATGTACCGATGAGGCTTATTTTTAAAATTTCTCGTATATAGCAAAAGGAAGAACCTCAAAATAAAATAATTAACCTCAAAATGTCTCAACCATCCTGGCAAATGAATCTTTCCAATCTCTTGCAAAAAACTTGCTGAAAGTTAAGAACGACAAAGGCACAATGATTAACAACGGTGTAAAGTTATCCTTGTCTCCTTCCATTCAGTTTCAAGTTTTAAAAGGTCTGGGGGACACCTGTTTCGAATGAAAAATCCAAACATAAAGGCTAGATTTCACCCAGTGACCCGGAAACTCAAAAACTGTTAAAAAATCTAAAACGGTACATCTGTAAAAGTCAGAGATCGAGTTTGATGAGCAAAAACCCGTGTCCTAGACTATGTTCAATTATCCCAATTCTATGCACGCGGCTTACCCCTGTTACCCCTCTTGCGAAAAGGTGAATGAAGGAGACAAACCGATCTGTCTTAGAACTTGGGTGTACGAGAACATTCACAAAACTAGAGGGAAACTTAACAAAAATGTTATCGACAAACCCTGGTTCAACTTGCCATCTTACAACGCTTTAAACTTGACGAAAGTCACTGGGAAAATTACCGCAGTGTATGTCACTGACGATTCTCCCAGCAACAGCAACGTGAAATTATGGTGCAATGTAGACTATGGAGTAGCTCATTCAGATGTTTCCAATGACAAATTTTTCGAAGAAGACTTCATTGGTTTGGTAACTGAGTAAACTTTAAAAAATGTGTAAATAAAAAAGCTATGGAAATTAAAAACTATGACTTTTTTGTACCTAAGAAAGAGCATAAAAATCATTCATTTTTACCTTCGAATATCAGATGTCTAACCATAGGACCCGCAAATTGTCGAAAAACTAACTTACTGTTTAATTTCGTCTGTAACGAAAGATGGCTCGACTACGACCGGTTATTTATTTACAGTAAAACTTTACGTCAGTCAAAGTACAAAGTTTTGAAGTCTACATTTGGTGAAATTGAGGAAAAAATAGGACGGGATGTCGCTTTTTTCACGATTCTCAAATTGATTTAATTCCAACCAAAGAACTGGACCCAAATTATGATTGTTATTGATGATTGCCTTTTGAACAAGCCAAAAAACATTGAACGTTACTTCGCTCAAGGGCGTCATTCAAACGCCGGTGTTTTTATTGCAGTCAGTCCTACACGAGAATTCCAAAACAAGTCATCAGAGACAATGCAAATTTATTAATCCTTTTCCCCGTGGAGGAGTTAAATTTGAAACACATTTACGAAAACCACGTTGGCCCCGACAGGGTATTTTCGGACTTTAAAACGATGTTTCAAAATGGTTGGAAAAATCCTTATGGGTTTTTATCAATAAACAAAACGTATTTCCACTCCCCTGCTTCCTAACATCACCACTCTAAGAAACCACGATAGTTTGTTACCTGGTAAAATATTGGAGACATTGCTAAATATTTCTTGATAAAACTTTTTGAAAATCCCAAAGACACTGACCCAGTATTCGGGTTACAGTACGATAAGAAAAAAGGTGAACTGACCTTCGGTAATATAACGGTTAAAATCTTTGAGAATGACGTAGTGGTCGAGGGGGAACAATACGTAGGGAGACGAGGGCTTTGGAATTTACTACTTTTCAAAGATTTGAAAGAAATTTCCCTCGTGCCGGAAGTTAAAGCAGCTTACGCGGCCATGTTAAAAAATACTAACGCTATTTATCACAACAACGACCCAAATACTCGTAAACCCAAATCTAGTCGTAGCGCCTAGTACAGGTCTATTATCGGTCGATTTGGGAAGAACTGAAGAAACAAGGGACGGGCATGGTTAAAACAAGTGGATAGCGGGGTTGATTACGAATATTAGGACGATCCTAACGACTTGGTAAAGAGACTCAGGCTTTTGTATAAATCTGCTTTGGTCGGCCACGATGGGCATAGAAACGAGATGGTTGAAATTTTATCACAAATGATGCAAAGACAAATCATAACTGCTCGGGAAAAAAGGATAGCTTATCAAAATTTAGGTTTAGGTTGAAAAAAATCGTATATAAACAGAGAACCATGGAATCAAAAAATATCAAGATGAGATACTGCGTTAAATGTAAACGTTAAACTTCCAACGGGCCCGGGCCGTCCGTTATCATCACTGCAAAAAAAGAGGCAGATGCAGGTTGTATTTTGCGAGGTGTGCGTGATGAAAAGAGCTTCCTTTATCAAGTCTAGAAAAGGAATCGTAAACAAACTAATAGATAACTTACCTCCTGAAATGCATTTGCCGAGCTACCAATACTGCGGTCCGGGAACTAAACTTGGAAAAAGATTGGCTCGAGGAGACCCGGGAATAAATAAACTAGACGAAGCGTGCAAAGAACACGATATCGCTTACTCCGAGAGCTCGGACTTGAAAGATCAGCACACCGCCGATGAAGTTCTAATTGCTAAAGCTCAAACAGTGAGAGACGATCCTTCTTTGGCGTGGAGAGAAAAGCGAGCCGCTTTGATCGTTAAGAAAATTTTGAAAACAAAACTTTGGTGCGGAATGGGAAATAAAAAAATGGGTCAACTCGTAAAACAATTTCAAAAACCAACACGGAAAAATTTTCCGAGACGGAAAGTGATTGTACTGAGCCTAAATAATCTATGGCAGGCTGACTTGGTGGAAGTGATACCTCACGCAAACCTAAATAAGGGTTTAAGTACTTACTAACCTGCATTAACGTCATGTCCAAGTTCTCTTGGGCCATTTCTCTTAAATTTAAATCTGGCGTAGACGTTACTGATGCTTTCAGGAAAATACTTGCAGGAGAGACACCCCCTAAAAATTTGCAAGTCGATTTAGGTAGCGAGTTCTACAACAAAGACTTCAAAGCTCTACTCAAGCATCATAACATCAACATGTACTCTATGTTTTCCAAGAAGAAAGCGAGCGTGTAGAACCTTTCAACAGAACCCTAAAAACTCGAATGTGGAAAAGATTCACCAAGCAGGGGACATACGAGTAGACGCACATTATTGACGAGTTAGTTTCCAATAACAACGACACGGTTCAATCAACTATAAAACTTAAAGCGATGAAGTAACCAAACGTCACAAACCGTTGTTGAGATGAACTAGTGCTAAACGGTTGTTGAACAAACCTAAATTTGCCATAGGCAATAAAGTCAAGATTTCTAAAGTTAAGAAAATTTTTGATAAGGAGTATTTGCAAAATTTTACTAACGAAGTTTTCACGATCCGTAAAGTGCAAAAAACTCAGCCGGTTACATAGCTTCTAAAAGACGAGTTGGGTGACCGGTGCTCGGAGGTTTTTACGAACCAGAACTTCAAAAAAACTCTAGTTCCCGATTTGTTTTTAGTAGAACAAGTTTTGCGTAAGTAGAGAGGAAAAGAAGGGAAAATGTTTTACTTCGTTAAATGGAAGGGCTACGACTCCAATTACAACAGCTGAACGGACAACATTAGCAATCTTAAATAAATAAGTTCTTCCCTTTTTTTCCGTGTAAAAATATTTCGATCCAATAAACATTAAAAAAAATATTTTCTTCCCTTCCCTTCCTCAATTTTTTTCTTTCCTTCCTAAAATTTTTTAGGAATAGGTTAATAAAAACTATTAATATTTTATATTTTCAGAATGGATACTAAAAAATATCTCACTTGCGTTTACTGTGCAGAAATATACATTTCCCAACATCATCTACGCAATCACCTTCGGTCGGAGCACTCGTTCATTCTGAGAGAAGAATGTGAGTGTTTCGTCGACACCTTACCTGTACATCTCAGAGATTGTGTTCATCTGTCCCAAATGCAGGGGTTCTGCCACCGTCAATATGAGCTACCCCTGCCGGAAAAATTGGGACTCATCGATCCACTTCAGTTTCTACTGTCAGTTCGGATAGCCTTGCAATCGCTATTATTGGTTTGCCTAAACCAGATGGTGAATTGTAAGACCAAAATCTCCTTGGGGGTCGAATTCGTCGAATTCGTCAGGACCGTAATTCAGGCGGGTTTCTGGTCCCGATACACGGAAATCTATAACCCGAGCGATATTCCCGCTCTCTTGGACGAAGCCTTTGATAAGATTCAAAGTTCTAGCGACACTTTCGCCGAGCATGGAAGTGGTTGGGCCATTTCCCGACTGAAAAACCTCGTCATCAAGGCGGCAAAGTACAAACCACTGCAGGCATCATCTTACATTCCGCTCCCGAAGTCGCTCGCCGGCAAGTCCTACGCCGTGGTTAACGTCCAAAACTTGAACGACCAGAAATGCTTTTTGTATTCGGTACTTGCCGCAGGTTTACAACTGACCAGTGACGACCCGGATGATTATATCGAGTTCGAAGACATGCTCGACACCAGCATGATTTCTTACCCGATGGGGCTCGGTGAAATTAGCAAATTCGAAAAAAGACAGCTACTCTCATGCCAACATGTGCCATTACGGCGAAAAACCCTTCGACTGCTCAGACCCCAAGAATGTTAGCGAGCAAAAGGTGAGAGACCATTGCCACATCAGCGGGAAGTACAGGGGAGCAGCTCATTCAAAATGCAACTTGAGCGCTCGAGAACGGAGACCATTCCTGTTGTATTCCACGGCCTAGAAGGCTACGACAAGCACCTCCTGGTATCCGCCGTGCACAACGTCAAGGAATAAGTGGAAGTCACTAGCCGAAATGCAGAGAAATTTCAGAGCATGACTATTAAAAGGAAAGGAGTAAATCTGCGATTCATGGACAGTCTGAGTTTCTTGAAAGCTTTGTTAGACACTCTGGTGGAGAACCGCAGGAAAAGCATTGTTATCTTCCCCATCCTCGTTTTGAGTCCGGCCTAAAATCCACTTGGTTTCAGGATGCCACGACTCGATAAGATGCGCTGAATTTCCTGACATGAAAGGGTGTCTACCCTTACGAGCACGTGCGAGACATTTCAATTTTCGACAAGGAAGAACTACTATCGAGAATGTTGTTCTTCTCCCAGCTGAAAGACGAACAGTTAGTGGGTGATGAGTACGTTTGGGTGCTCAACCTCTGGCACAAGATGAAAACGAAGAAATTTGGTGCGTACCACGAGGTCTACCAACCCATGTGTCAATCTTATATAAGATCTTACAAGTTCCTGTAGCTTCTTATAAGTTCTTATGGATTCTTACAAGATTGATTAAGATTTTGCAGGGTTAGGAAGATCCTGTGTAGGATCTTAAGGCTTCCTTTACCTATTTAGGATCCTGCTAGGATCTTACCCTATTTGAAGCAAGATCTTACAAGATGTATTGGACACTCGCAGGAATAGTAAGATCTTACAAGTCAGTAAGATCCAGGACAGGATCTTGAGGATTCTTAGTTTAAGATCATATCAGAATCTTAACACATTACAAACTAACATGTTTGCTAGAAGCATGTGAAAGGTGATTGACTTAGAAATACAGTAAGACACATGATTTTTAAACAGAAATATCGGTTCAGCATGATGTTGTTGTACTTCAAATTTTTTATTTCTAAAGTCAGTAAAAATGTTGCAAGTTTTACGTAAGAGCTTTGCTCATGTCAATAAAATCACTAATTTTTTCTTTGACATTTTAAATTTTCAGCAAAACCAGCAAAAGCTTTTAGATAATAGTTGAAGCTTAACGGCAAGAGTGTTAAAATTTACACCTGCAATTTTTAACCAAAGTTTTTTATAGTATTTTCCTTTACAGCGCTCAAAATATTGGTGTAAATTATTTTTTACACTGGCTGTGGCTGCTGAGATAATATCTTTACGTGATGTAGACTCAATCAGTAAAATACTCCCAAATCCCTAGATTCACAATTCTGAGAATAGTATAAATGTTTTTCCCATCAATAGAGGAACTTTTAGGCCATGTACCAAGCAGAAGTTTAAAAAAATCAGTTTCATAACGTGTGCCAAAATTACGTGAGGAAGAACAGATGAGTAATCAGAGTGGTCAGCAACCAGCAAGTGGACATCGGATCAAAATCGTGCAATCAACTAAAGTAATGGGACTTCGGTCAGATTTCGCCAAAACCATACACGCGACCTCAGATCAGACAAGATTACCCGTTGAATTTAAGCATATCACTAAGCGGAGGAAAAGAAACTAATAAGGATTTCCCTACTAACAGCGAGTGAACGGGGAAGAGCCCAGTGCCGAAGCCCCCGTTCCCAGAGGGCGGCAGGCAATGTGGCGTTTAGGAGGAGCCATCCCTCTGGTTGGCGGGAGCCCAAGTCCCCCTGTCCGGGGCCACTGCCCAAGTCGGGTGCAAGGCCCGTGCGGCTCTTTCAGCGGCCGGAGGACGGTTCTCTCCCTGGAGTTGGGTTGCTTGGGAGTGCAGCCCTAAGCGGGTGGTAAACTCCACCTAAGGCTAAATACTTCCACGAGACCGATAGCAAATAAGTACCGTGAGGAAAAGTTGCAAAGAACTTTGAAGATAGAGTTCAAGAGTACGTGAAACCGCTTGGAGGCGAATGGGTGGGCCCTCGAAGGTCGAACGGGGGATTCAACCTATCGGTCGGCTGCGCTCTGTGGCTACGTATCCGAACGGAACGTGCTTCAGTTGCAGCGGCTGCCGTCGGGCGCACTTCCCCCTCAGTACGACGCCGCGACCGGTTGGGAGAAACAATCGGAGGCCATACGGCAAGGCACGGCAGGTATCTGTTGCCAGTAAGCCACTTCGGTTACAGGACCGACTCCGGTCGGAGTTATAGCCAGCCTTGACCCGGCTCCTCCGCCCGACCGAGGAAGCATTTGAGACCCGTGCCCGCACCCTCCTTCGAGAAAGGCGTGCGGTTGCCGGTTCGGCAGGCAGGGCACCCGGTTGCTGCATGCCCCTGGTGGCGGCCGGTGATTCGGGACCCGCCGTTGGCTGGACTGAGCTCCCGCGGTGGCACTTGTGGTCTGCGGCGAGTAGGTCGGTCGCACACCCAACCCGTCTTGAAACACGGACCAAGGAGTCTAACATGTGTGCGAGTCGTAGGGAAGTTGTAGGACTAAACCCGAAGGCGCAATGAAAGTGAAGGTCGTTATATCGTCGACCAAGGCGGGATCCGTTTGGGCTTACGGTTCGGCCGAGCCTGGCGGCGCACCGCCGGCCCGTCTCGACCACAACGCTGGTGAAGCAGAGCAAGAGCATACACGTTGGGACCCAAAAGATGGTGAACTATGCCCGGGCAGGACGAAGCCAGAGCAAACTCTGGCTTCCATCCGGAACAACTCTGACGTGCATATCGATCGTCGGACCTGGGTATAGGGGCGAAAGACTAATCGGACCGTCTAGTAGCTGGTTCCCACCGAAGTTTCCCTCAGGATAGCTGGCGCTCGGATGTAACGCAGTCTCATCCGGTAAAGCGAATGATTAGAGGCCTTGGGGCTGAAACGACCTCAACCTATTCTCAAACTTTCAATGGGTGAGAAGTCCGGCTTGCTCGACTGGAGCCCGGACGTCGGATGCGAGTGCCCAGTGGGCCACTTTTGGTAAGCAGAACTGGCGCTGTGGGATGAACCAAACGCCGGGTTACGGCGCCCGATGCGGACGCTCATCAGACCCCATGAAAGGTATTGGTTGCTATTGACAGCAGGACGGTGGCCATGTAAGTCGGAATCCGCTAAGGAGTGTGTAACAACTCACCTGCCGAAGCAACTAGCCCTGAAAATGGATGGCGCTCCAGCGTCGAGCCCATACCCGGCCGCCGGGGCAAAGCCGCAGCTCCTTGTGGGCAGCACGCAGAAGCCCCGGCGAGTAGGAGGGTCGCAGCGGCGTGCGTCGAAGGTGTCGGGCGTAGGCCCGCCTGGAGCCGCCGCTGGCGCAGATCTTGGTGGTAGTAGCAAATACTCGAGTGAGAACCTTGAGGACTGAAGTGGAGAAGGGTCCATGTGAACAGCAGTTGAACATGGGTCAGTCGGCCCTAAGGAATAGGGGAAACCCGTTCCGAATTGGGGAGTGTGTGTCAAAATGAAAAGCCACCCCCGAAAGACCGAAAGGGAATCGGGTTAATATTCCCGAACCCGGATGCGGAGATCGATCCTTCATGGATCCAATGCGGCAACGCAAACGAACTCGGAGACGTCGGCGGGAGTCCCGGGAAGAGTTGTCTTTTCTTTGTAAGGAACGGACTCCCTGGAATCGGCTCGCCCGGAGAGAGGGACGTTGTTTCCGTAAAGCACCGCGGCTCTTGCGGTGTCCGGAGCGCTCCTGCCGGCCCTTGAAAATCCGAGGGAGAGAACTTGATTTTCGCACCGGACCGTACCCATATCCACAGCAGGTCTCCAAGGTGAACAGCCTCCAGTCGATAGAACAATGTAGGTAAGGGAAGTCGGCAAGCCAGATCCGTAACTTCGGGACAAGGATTGGCTCTGAGGACTGGGCTGGTCGGGCTGTGGTCCGAAGCGGGTGCGGCACCGCACCGGGACTGGGCGTGTCCCAAGGGCGCGTGCGTGTGCGCAGCTGCGGCGTCCTTAACCGGGCGTCGTTAGTCGTCGCTGCATGCGTGCCGGACGGACGAGCCTGGACCAGCGTCGGGGCCTTCCCGTGGAATGCCTCAGCTGCGTAGCGGGGGTTTTCGTGAGGGCGACCTCACACCTTGTGCACTTCGTCCGGCGCCCAACAGTCGACTCAGAACTGACAAATAGTCTACAAAGTCATCTGATGATGTCAAAAGTTGAAGAATGCCTGAAATGAAACGCAGATCAGAAAACAGAAACGAACTGATATGATGTTTAAGGTAGGATGAACTGAAGTAACAACAGGGAAGGAATACGAATAAAAAATGAATAAACAGTATTGCCGTAGTGTGTAGTACTGTGAAGCCTTACTGGTGCATTCGTTTGTTTTTACATTTTTTGCTCTTGCACACAGTAGATAAGATAATGGCGGTGTCTTCTACTTGGCTAAACAACATAGCTGAAAAATTGTAAATAAAAATAAAAATTAATCATTATAAATCACCAATAGTGTGATAAACTGAAAGGAGCCGATTTGACTGACAAACAACCAGATTCTGATTCAGCTTTAGTCCAAATTACTGGTATGATATGATGGCTTTTAATAAATTTTGGTATGCTTGCTATGAAGGTCTATGGGGGACATATACCGAATTAAGTTTGAAAATATGAAAAAATGGTGCAGATATTAACCGCTAAAATGTTCACTTTAACATGGAATAACGAGGCAAAACCAGTACGAAGCTTTATAGGTTGTGAATTCTACTATGGGATCATTATTTTGTAATAATAACTAAAAAGTTTCTCCACGTTAAAGTGGCAGGATAACGGAAGAGTGGTGAGCCACTGATACCTTCACCTAAATTGGGTGTTTAAGAAAAGGTAGAAGGTTTTTTGATTCTAGTGAATCTTTGTACTTGCTCGAAACCGATTAACGCTCCTTAATAAATACACAATTAACTAAGCAAAAAACGGCTTTGCCGTTTAGAAAAAAAAAACATTAGAGCTCGTATCCCCATATGCACAGCCCTGAAGGTACACGAATAAAAACGGATTAGAGTTCACTCGAACCCAACGAACTATAATTTGAAATATAATTGGTGTTCATTTTGTGTATGCATTTTTATCTTTCAATTTTGTAGCGTTTTGCTGTTTTGCTGTAATGCGGGAGGAACTGAGAAATGTCGAAACACTGTAACAATGAAAAAAAGTTATCAAAACGTTGTGTTCCGTCAGCAGTATAGGTGTGAAGAAGCCTAAGTTAACTGTAAACTAACTGAACAAAAAATGGCTTTGCCATTTAGAAAAACAACATTAGAGTTCATATCCCCATGCTCACAGCTGTGAAGGTACACGAATAACAACGGATTAGAGTTCACTCGAATGCAACGAACTATAATTTGAACTCCAATTCCAGGGAACAAGAACTGTTTTTACTCAGTGGTTATGTCAGAAAGTTAATGCAGTTTGTGTTTAAAATGTTTAAAGTTTGTGAGCACGTAATCTATGTATTATATAGTTTTTTTTTAACATTCTCTTTTTGTTTGTGTGAAATATCCGTTTTGTTTGATTAGTGATGTACATGTATACGTCCTCTCTTTGTCCCCCTACCCTTTTTGTGATTTTAAGCTTTTCTTCCACGCTTTGTGCTTTTTGCATCACTTTCTTAGTTGATGATTATCCGGTTTTTTTGCCTTGTTTTGACCCTTTTACACCACCGCGCTAGCAACTGTCGGCCAATTTTTTTCAGCAAAAGGCACTTTGCCATCCCTCCTTGTTTTGTAACTATTTCATATGGCTTGTATAAATTAGCTGTAAATCAAGTGGGGGGTTGCAGTGGACATGGTTAGCATCGGACTGCGACAATCATGAATGACGGCCTTGCTGGCTTAAACGAAAAGCCGATTCAATTTTTAAATAAATTTGGATAATTTGGATAAATTTGGATATACAGGTTCTTCAGGTGCTCATTGGTGAGAAATTTTCTCTTAGTAGGCTGCAGTGCGAGATGCATCCTTTAAAAAATTAAGCTATTTCAGCAGTTAAAGAAATCTGACTTTAACCTAGTTCGGTTCCACAAGGTATTACAGAAGGGGTGGCCATTCCTCAATTTCTGTGAAGAGTCCCCATCGCCCCCTCTCCCCCCCCCAAAAAAAAAAAGTAAACGTGCAGTGTCGCCCCCCAGAGCATTTTTTAAGGAATATGAAGTGGTGCTCCATATAGAAAAAAAAGGCATGATTCTGTGGACAAAGGGCACTCAGAAGGTGGGAAGGGGCGGGAGGGGGGGGGGGCTGGTGTTGGAATACATACACAGTTTTGCACTGCAGTTCTAAGAAATGTACATTCTATATTTATTTTATTTCATTTAGAAGGTTTTGAGTGGAGTGAGTATACTATGTAATGGTGCCATGGGAATAAAAATGAATGGACACATCATTTGGAGACATGCGCCATTGGCATCCTAATATTTTCAGTTCGAAGTGATTAAACTAGATAGGGTTGGAGGCATTAGGAATTTCGGAAAATACCCGGTGACGAACAAATTCCATCAAAAGCTTACACATATTCGTGTCATCATAATTTATTTTTTTTCAAAATGATATTTTTTAAACGAAAAATAAGTTTAAACTTTGAGGAACGGTGCTCCACTGCTCCATGATTCTGACTGGTGGTCCAATCGTGAAGGCTGATGCTCCACTTGGAGCAACAGCTACTATGTTAAAAAATGGCGTGTCGCCCCTCCCTCCCCCCCCTCAAAAAAAAGGCTGCAGAAATCTGAATTTAGCCTGCAAGGGAACGATTTTTAAAGATAAAAAAAAAGGCAAATCCCCCAAAAAAATTACGGAAAAATCCTGCCCCCCAATGGCTGAGAATGGATAGCTCTTAAAAAAATAGGCTATAAATTCTTGGTATTACCAAACCCAAACTCCCAATAAACTCGTAATAATGTGAAATGTTTTTATACGGTATTCAATCCAAGTTTTTAGTCACCTTACTCTTGGTAAATAAACATACCATTCTACAAAAGCAAAGGTATGGCCTACGGCAGCTAAGTTTGGAGTGCACGTTAAAAATTGCATTGAAACCAAGAAAATTACTAGTATTTTAACTCTAAAGTTATTTTGACAATAAATAGAGGGCCATGGTTTTTTTCGTATTAAGTAATAAATCCGATGTGATTGGTTTCTTCTTTCTATAATTACCAAAAGCCATGTGTGGCTTTAACACACATCCTTAACATTTTTCCGGTAAAAAAATTGCTATTGCATGGGCTTAAAACGCTGTTGCATAGCCTACTGTCTCATCCGAATTATCAACAAACGTATAATTATGACGCAGGCGCGGTTAAATCGTGTCGGCAACTCCAGACAGTCACGTGATCTTTGCGAGACCAATGACAAGCTCAGTGCTGAAGCGCTCTCCTTGTAAAATGCATACGCCACCATGCCGCTTGTGTGTTGTGAGTTTTGCAGTGGGTTTAGATCTGATCCGTAAACCAAGTGAACAGAATTGGGTTGCTCATCATAACATCAAAAAGTATGATCAAAGGAAATCCAGTGCACGTTATTGTACGTTTCTGAACGAGTGAGTGTAGTGTGCGTGTTTGTGACCTAAGTTGAAATCCTGTACAACGTGTTCGGCCATTGTAGGCATGGAACTGTAGGTATACTATACGTGTAAATTCCGTGGCTACTGTTTTGTGCCTCTTGGATTATCAACTAAGAGGAATACTTTTTTTTTAACGCAGGCTGATGCTTGTGATCGTTTTACTACATACATTTGACTGCCGCAGCTTCAAAATGTTTACATTATGAAATGGTAAAATGCATTCGCTCATGAATGCATTCGCACGCGAACGAACTGTGAATGTGATTGCGTACACGATATTAGTTGGAGGTCGAAATAGGCAGGAGTGGTGATACAATTTATTTACAACTTACTGTAAGTGAACTATAAATGTTCCAAGATATTATTTAAATTTGAAAATGAAGAGATTTAAAATACAACCTTACTACTGAGTCGGTTTCCGTTTTTTGTTTATATTAGCTTATAATTCAGTTCTAATCTAAGCCTTAAAACATAGTTTAGTTTCTTTTATATTCGCAGTGTCTTCAGTCTCAGTTGGGCCGTAACTGTTTCAAGCCTATTTGGACGTGTTGCCGGTACCGGAGTTCTGCGTGTGTGGATCCTGGTAAACTAAAAAAAAGTAGTTTTTAGAAAACCTTATATTATTTTTAGTTAGGTTTGGTTAGGTTAGGTACCCTGGTTAGGTACACTTTAAAACGCTGAAGGCCTAGTTTTCAACGAATTCACCGGGACCTGAGTCTTTATAAACTGGATCCCGACACCGGGACCTGAGACACAGCCTTCTTTATTTTTTAAATGACAAAATTATCTATTTAAGCTAAAGTATACAGGCTTATTATGAATATTATTTATCAAAATTAGGCAACATTAGGCTTCTATTAGTCCTTCAAAACTAAAAATTAAAGCGATTTTTATTTTGTAATTATTGTAAGAAGTGGGTAGCCAGTTACATACAGGGCCGACATCTGCCAATTTATAACAAAGCTCCTGCTATGTGCAACCCACTCCAAAGTTGGCAGATGAAAAGTTACCTAGCAATATAGGAATCCAAGAAAAAAAGCGGTAGAAAAAATGCCAAAGAAAATAAAGCTGCGAAAAAAAAAGCTGATCGGTGGAAAAAAGTTAATGGAAAAAGAACTACGTAAAAAATAGCAACAAAAAAAAAACTGATGGTAAAAAACTGCGAAAATAATCTGCTGGAAAATGTACAAAAATGCTGCCTAAATATAGTTACTTGTTTGCGCAACGATGGACAACGCTATTTAACAAAACCGGTAAACAGATATAAAAGTGCTTTTGAAAAGTCTTAAGGCCAAACAAAAAAATGGTTTGGTTTGCATTATCAGACCCACCCTATTTTTACGAGCCGACTTTAATATTTTTTTCTTCCTAAGAAAAATAACCCTATTTTGATGCTCCATCCTACTACGCAAAAATGGTTCAAATGCTTCCTTGAAAAAATGGAAAATGTGGTTTAATGTATCTTTATTTCATTATAAACATGATAAATTACAATTTTTGAAGTAGGCTAAGACTTTTATTTATAACAAAAAAAGTGCAAAAACATAAAATTTTTCGACCGATCGACCCTATTTTTTTTAACTGCGTAACGCAAACCAAACAACATTTTTTGTTTGGCCTAATCAAATCTCACCTAAACCAACCGAACACAGTTCACTGTTCAACTTGAATTTTCAGAGCGTAGGCTCCTTCCTCTGAAAAAATGCAAAACGCGGAGGAAAAATAGTCTTAGTTGTGAAAGTGAGCGCCAAATGAACTTAGTAGGCTGTCTTTTTTACGAATTAAAACGTTTTCCCAAATTTTCTTTTTTTCTCGAAAGTCGACCAAATAGACCTACCTCTTATTACCAAGTTACGGAATTTGTAGTAAATTTATGGTTTCCTGATT